>BSQZ01000034.1:2992500-3285000 GCA_033239005.1 Lamellibrachia satsuma | reverse complement strand
TAATACAAATGTACATAAATTATATGAAACATTATATATATTTAAAAATGCGTTGTGTTACCTTTACCGCAAAACTGCCATTTCACAGATATTCGGTATATTAGTGTTATATTGTGTGATTAATTTTTCAAATGTATTATGATATATTTGTACGTGCCTAATTCATATTTATTATTATATTTATAACATACTGTGTATCTGTGTGAACTTATTATGTATGTTTTTTCAAATACATTTAATAATATAATGTGTTTGACGTCATTGCAACAACAAGGACATCACCCGGCTACAACAAAAACTACTACCACTACCACTACCACTACCACTACCACTACCACTACCACTACCACTACTACTACTTTTTCACCGAAACTAAGTAACGAATGTGTACTAACGAGCTGTCGCATAGGGGACAGTAAATAGGGTCAAGTTTAGCGAAATCAGTCTGAAACGAGACGAGTAAAAAAATATAATTAAGGTGTATTAAAAAAGGGTAATATCTGGCAAGCCGGACGTACGACAGTGCTGCCACCTCGGGATCATCAAACACCAGATAAGAAAATCGCCATCCGTGATATTGTTATTGTTAGAGGGCATCTGATAAAATAAATACACCAGTTGAATGGCAATGTTTTATTGTATATAAAAGAATCATCAATAAAATGCGTCAAGCAATTTCCAGATACACACCTGGAGAAGCTAAGTGAGTCCAAACAGTTACCCCACCTAGTGGATCACTCGGAAACAGTCTACGGATTTTCACATCAAACAGTTACCCCACCTAGTGGATCACTCGGAAACAGTCGACGGATTTTCACATCAATTACACTCTGACCGAACATATCACTAGACAGTTATCTCCACAGATTGCGCACTCTCACCAAACATATCACCAGACATTTACTGCGACGGCATGCGCACTCTGACCGAACGTATCACCAGAAATATATCTCCACGGTGTGTGCACTCTGGCCAAACAAATCACCAGACATCTACCGCCACGGCATTCGTGCTCTGACCGAACATAATCATCAGACATCTATATCCACTGCGTGAGCTCTCTGACAGAATATATCACCAGCCACCAGTCTCCACGGAGTCTGCATTTCGACTGAACATATCATGAAGAAGAATTTAACAAGATTTAACAAGATTTGCCATCCAAGCCAAAGGCCCAGATGGCAAGTGGACAAGGAAGCCATTGGCTTATCGAGAGTCCAACAATGTTCATCTACTTATAGCCCGCCCTCCTGAGATATGTGTCAACCTTGTTTTTAAACATATTCACGCTGCTAGCAGTTACACAATCTGTTGACAATTTGTTCCATTCATTTATTGTCCTCTGTGAGAACGAGTGCTTCCTGATGTCCAATCTACATTGATCCTTTACTAATTTTACCTCATGTCCTCTAGTTCTGCTATCCTTCTTGAGTGAGAAAAACATATTTCTATCAATATTTTCATACCCATTCAATATCTTAAAAACTTCAATCTGATCTCCTCTTAACCTCCTTGTCTCTAGAGTTGTTAAACCACATTCTTTCAGGCGTTCTTCAAAACTAAGGTCTCTCAGTTCTGGAATCATTTTAGTTGCTCTCCTTTGTATGCGTTCAAGCGTATCTATATCCTTCTTACGATATGGTCTCCATGCTTGTATACAGTATTCTAAATGAGGTCTAACTATTGCTTTATAAAGAGGTATAATTAACTTTTTTCCCTTGTATGTTATGTTTCTTCTAATCAATCCAAGAATTTGATTACCCTTTGAAGCTGCAATACCACACTGCTCTGAAACTTTCATATCAGCGCTTATTGTTACTCCTAAGTCCTTTTCTTTTACAGTAGTACCCAGAACAGTATCTCCCATTCTATAGTTTACATTCAAGTTCCTATGTCCTGTATGTATGCATTTACATTTCCCCAAATTGAACAACATCTGCCATTTCTCAGACCATTTCACTAATCTGTCTAGATCGTTTTGTAAATGTTGTTTATCACCATCAGTATTAACCTTTCTAAACAGTTTTGTGTCATCCGCAAATTTCAGTACGTTACTTGTTATACTGTCGTCCAAGTCATTGATATAAATTAAGAATAATATAGGTCCTAATACTGATCCTTGAGGTACCCCACTCAAAACCGATTTCCAATTTGAAACTTCTCCATCTACTACAACTCGTTGTCTTCTGTCAGTCAGCCATTGTTCTATCCAGTCAGTTATGCTATCCCCGATACCATGGGCTTTTAATTTAAGTAGTAATCTTTGATGTGGCACTTTGTCAAAAGCTTTCTGAAAATCTAAGTAGATAATATCTACTGGCGATCCCACGTCTATCCACTTAGTGATTTCTTCCAAAAAACATAACATATTTGTTAAGCATGACCTCGCTTTAAGGAATCCATGTTGAGATGAATTTAATAATTTATGCTTAACGAGAAAGTCCACCATATGGTCTTTAATTAACCTTTCTAATAATTTACAAATCACTGACGTTAAACTCACTGGTCTGTAATTCTCTGACTTATTTCTCGAACCCTTTTTAAATAATGGTATGATGTTTGCTTCTTTCCATTCAAACGGAACAACTCCCTCTTTTAATGACAAGTTGAATACTCTTGCAAGTGGTATACTGATTTGTTCTACTGTTTCCATTAGTAATTTTGGAGGAATCCCATCCACTCCCGGTGATTTGTTATCCTTCATTGCCTTTATTTTCTTAGCTACCAATTCTGGAGTTACAACTAACGGACCTAAATAGTCAGATTTAGCCCCCTGAAATTTAGCATCAGCAACTGGTAATGAACTAATATCTTCTTTGGTAAACACTGAACTGAAGTAACCATTTAGGTCTTCCGCCATTAAAAACCCCTGTGATATTATATTTCCAGCACTGTCTTCTAGAGGTCCAACCTTGTCTTGTACGTTTTGTTTACTCCTGACATATGCATAGAAACTCTTGCTGTCATTTTTTATGTTACATGCTAGTTTTTGCTCATAGCTTCTTTTAGATTGTCTGATTTCAGTTGTAGCTGCATTAAGTGCCTCTTTGCATTTGGCATAGTCTTCGTCCTTTCTGGTACGCCTATAAACCCTCCACATAGTTTGCTTTAGCATTATTTTTCTAATAGCCTCTTTTGACAAGTGTTTCTTTCTACACCGTTTTCCTTGTTTTTGGAAGGGAACAAATTTATCGATGATACTCTCAATTTCATATTTTAGAATATGCCAACATTCAATTGCGGTCTTATTCATCAGCATGTTATTCCAATCTAGCTTTGCTAAGTATTTTCTCATATCTTTGTAGTTACCTTTGTGGAAGTTTCTCTTGTACGTTTTCTTATTTTTACTTTCTGATTTTACATTGATGTCAAAATGTATTTGATTATGGTCACTATTACCCAATAGTTCAAATATTTTTACATTGTCCACTAATTCTTTTTGTGATGACAAAACTATATCTAATACATTTTCTCCCCTGGTTGGTTCTAGTACGTGCTGAGTAAGAAAGCTATCCTGGATTAAAAATAGAAATTGTTGGTCCTCAATCCCTGTGCTCTCTAGAGAATTCCATTGTATGTGTCCATGGTTAAAATCTCCCATTATGATACATTCCCCTTTACTAACTTCCTTTATAGCGTTTATTATTTTTGTGTTGTCCTCTTCGTTTATGTTTGGACTTCGGTAAACTAATCCAATAGTTAATTTTGAATTTCCTGAAACAATTTTGCACCAAACAGCCTCATCGCAATCTGCTTCCCTTTCTAGTTTTATTTCATAAGCCTGAATAGATTCTTTAACATATAAAATAACTCCCCCGCCCCTTCTTCCTATTCGATCTTTCCTAAACATTACATATCCTGTCAGTCCTAATTCAGCATCTGTTATATCTATGTTGGCCCATGATTCAGTTATACCAATTATGTGAGGGTCAATATCTTCTACCATAATGTTTAATTCGTTTTTCTTATTTACTATGCTCCTTGCATTTAAACATACGCATCTATAACCTTTTTCAGTGATGTTTTTCGGATGATTTGATATTGGTTTATCTGTGCTAGTGGCCTCTTGTTCTGCTTGAGACACCTCTAGGTAACCCCCCTGCACTTCTAGTTTAAAGAATGTTTACTTCTAAAAATATTTGTCATTGTACCCAAGTCACTATCTACCGCTGCTGAAAGTTTGTCCGCGAATACTGCCGCCCCCTTACCACTTAAATGAAGCCCATCCTTCATGTACATATCAGCCCTCCCAACAAAACTTCCCCATAAATCCACAAATCCAACTTCCTCTTCCATACATAACTTCTGGACTAACATGTTAATTGCCATCCCCCGACAATTTCGATATTTGTGACCCCTCCTGCCCATTACAGGTAAAATCCCTGACAGTATTACCTGCTCAACCCGCGTCTGTTTTAGTGTTCTGACCAACTGCCTATATTTCCTAACTATGGCAGTTGTACCCTCCCTCTCTACGTTATTTGTCCCTACGTGTACTAAAACAGATCCACCCTTTCCCGAGCCTACGATGTTTTTTACCCTCTGAGTTATCGCCTCTATTTTGGCTCCAGGCAAGCAGACCACCACATCATCTCCCTTGTTTAAGACTCTGTCGGTCTTCCTAACTATCGAATCCCCCACAAACACCCTCGCTCTCTTCCTCACCCCCTCTATCACTGCTGCAGAATAACTCTTCCGTTCGATCCCCTCCATCACATTCTGTCCTGACCCCTTCCCTCCTGTCTCCTTCGCTCCTGTCTCCCCCACTTCCCACTCCTTTGCTCTTGTCTCTCCCACTTCCCTCTCCTTCACTCCGGTTGTTTTCCCTCCCGTCTCCCCCACTTCCCTCTCCTTCTCTCCGGTTGTTTTCACTCCCGTCTCCTCCACTCCCTTCTCCTTCCCTCCTGTCTCCCCCACTCCCGTCTCCTTCCCTCCTGTCTCCCCCACTCCCCTCTCCTTCCCTCCTGTCTCCCCTACTCCCCTCTCCTTCGCTCCTGTTGTCTTCCCTCCCGTTCCTTTCTTTCCCGTCTCCTTACGTCCTGTCTCCCTACGACCTGTCACCTTCCCTCCCCTCAGCTTCCTCCCAGGCTGCGGTGAGCTCTCCCTAGCATCTCTTGTGTCTTTCCCCACTTTATCATCTACTGTTCCCCCACCGGAACTACTGGCACAACCACCCTGTTCCCTTCCCACCATTGCCACAACGAGCAGCCTCAGCTCTTCCAACTCCACCTCTAGTTCCTTCATCTTCGTACATCCCCTACACTCAAAACTAAAACTATCTGCCTGGACCTCAGCCCAGGACTTATCGCACCCAGACTTAACGAAGTCCACCCAGTTGCTGCAACTGCCACAAATTAAATGCCTTGTGGCCTTTAACTGCCGTTTGCACGGCGCCATCATACACTTTAATTTTAATTAGTTTGCTACGTTAGCCTTGAATAAGGCTGTTTTTGTGATCAAAAGAACACTTTAGTCTAATATACTTGCTAACTGTGTCTTCTATTAACCTCGCATGAGAAACAAAAAACCTGCCACCTAGCGAATACGGAGAACACTGTGTAACAAAACAACGAAGTCAGTGTGTACTAATTTACGCTAAAATCCTGCTGTTAATTCCTTTTTATCTAGAACGTTTACTACCACTATGTCAGATATTACCTTATGTATGTAATTTAAGTAAATAGATCACTGTATCTTATATATATATATTAGCCAATGTAAACTATTCACTATGCTATCTCAATTTTCGAATAGTAAACAACCCTATTATCGCTCGCTGAATTCCCCGACAGAATCCGAAACTAACTTACTCTAAAATACTCCCTCTGACTAATAATTAACAACAACTGTTTCCTAATATATGTCTACAATACGTTTGTGTATAATATATATTCAATAGTAATACTTATTCTATTTGATATACCGCGTTTTTCTGTAAATTATCTACACCAAATTCAAGTCGCTGCACCAAGTCCAAGTAGCCGGAAGTGATTTTAGGAGAGATTATGAGATGTATGTATTAATCTATGCTTAATAAGAAAGTGCACGATATTTTATCTAATTAACCTTTCTAATAATTTACAAATCACTGATGTTAAACTCACTGGTCTGTAATTGTCTTACTTATTTTTCGAAACCCTTTTAAATAAGGGCATAATGTTTGATACTGTTTGCTTATTTCCATTCGAAATTAAACACTCCCTCTTTTAGAGCCACATTTAAACCATTTGTAAGTGGCACACTAAGTTACTCTACATCCAGTCGGCCATTGCACTTTCCTAATTGACGCCGTTGACCTCGTTGATATCTGACTGATCAATATTCGTTTAACAAAGCGAAATATCATGTGGATTGGTAGCATATAACCAGATATCATAACTAGTAAATAACAGTCATAACGATTAAAGAAGACGTTTATGTACGGCTGATATCTTTCAACTAAGCAAATGTTACTGATTGTTTCAAGCTATAAATGAACCTACTTAAAATATAAATATTATATTATATGATCAAGCTGAATTCGTTTACTATGCACCAAATTACACCATAAGATAACTGCCGCTGCTCACATAACTTGGGCGATTTTCATGGTCATGGTCTTCTCGCTGAGACCTAGGTCTATGGTGCATATTCTAGGTATATGACGTATTATTATACTCCACGATGCACGCCTTCTGATTGGCTATTGTACAAAAATGAGGTGACCAATGGGGTTAAATCATTTCTAGCATAGTGTCAGAATTTGGAATTTGTGAACGGTTTTTCCCACAACAATACTACAACATCTATACATGTAATACCTTTTGCAAGTTACGTATCTTTATTTCTTTTGTTTGTCATATTTCATTTGCCCCAGAAAGTCGGTAAAGGCTTTACGTTTCCAGTTTCGTCCGTAGTAATAGATCTATGACGGCATCTTGAGATTGTCCAAGTTAAAGACTAAACAATATTTAGGTGCATTTGTACAGGCTGGAACTGAATGTATATTAATGCAAGTATGCTATAAATGTACTGTATGTTGCAAGTTTAAATAAATATCATGGATACTGTCGTTATTCCTAGTAGTTCCGTTTATAAAGGGGTGAGGCGAACTAGTCCTGTCTTTGTTGGGTGTTGTAATTTTCCACTGCTCCCTGGAATAAAACAGCGGACGAGAGACTTGGGCTTAGCATTCCCCGTGGAAATTATTCTTGTTGGTTCATACCGAAAATGTACCATATATCATTTATTAACAAGATGTATTTTAAATTTTCATCACGATTAAATACTATTTGTGAAATGTTGTTGATATGTTATACTTGCCCATGAGATATTAAACACATTGTTTAGTGTTGTTCTAGACATGTTCTGGTAGCTTAGTTGTTTATTTTTTTTATCTAACCTGATATGATTATGCATGAAAATGGTGTTGTTGCACTTTGAATTTTTTTTTGCACTTTCGTTCTAAATATCTATTGATGTCAAAAGAAATTAAAAGGGTAAACATTATAAGTATCGCACTTCTTTTTACCCTTTTTCAACAATTTGTTTTTTCATTGATATATGCACTGTATAAGTGATATAAGTGATGTAAATATGTTGTTGTTGAAATAAATGTCAATTCAATTCATATTAGAACATATTTGTAATGCATGCACGTGTTGTTATGTAAACATGTGCGCAACTGTTTGATATATTCGGTCAGAATGCGCATGCCGTCCCAATAAATGTCTGGTTATATGCTTGGTGACTCTGTGGAGATAAATGTCTAGTGATACGTTCGGTCAGAGTGTAATTGATGTGAAGATCCGCCGACTGTTTCTGAGTGATCCACTAGGTGGGGTAACTGTTTGATGTGAAGATCCGTCGACTGTTTCCGAGTGATCCACTAGGTGGGGTAACTGTTTGATATCTGGAAAATGCGCATTTTACTGACGATTCTTTTATACACAATAAGACAACTGCCATTCAACTGAAGCATTTATTTTTGACCAAATGCCCTCTAACAATAACAATAATATATGAATAAGCCGCGTACAAATATATCGTAATATAAAATTAATCACGCTATATATGTGCTCGAAATAAAATTCTTCATAATACTAATATAACTAGTGACGCTAACCGCGACTACGTACAATTACGTACATACCAACAGACATCAATCTCCACAGACTGCGCACTCTGATCGAACATACAGCCCAAGTCACTCTCGTTTGCATTGACATTGACATTGACATTGTATTCGAACATTGTATTCGAACATTATTAGCAAAGTAGCTACACGCATTTTCTTGTTGGAAAATGTGGTGACCAACATCCTAATATGACCAGAGTAAGACCTCCACAAAAGCCAAGTGGACAAGGTATACCTAGATGAAAGCAGAGGTAGGCACAATACTTTTTTAGAGTATTCAAAGTACTTGCAATACAGAATGAGAGTTTGCTGGCAGCATTGCAAATACTTGAATACGCTTTGCAAATATACATGTGTGAACAATCCCTGAGTATGTAATAATAATATTATAAATAAAATAACAGTAGTAATAATAATAATTTTTTTTTATAAAATGACAAGACAGTATTGCTGGTGTAAACGACATCTTAAGATTTTGCTGTCAGCATTGCAAATACTTTAAAACGTTTTGCAAATATACATGTGTAAGGATAAGGATAACTGTTATTTGTCCCAACAGCAAAAACATAGATAAATTATATTGAGTGGCAATATAAATTATATAAATACATAAATGTAAATATTCCCTGAGTATGTATTAATAATAATATAAATAAAATAACAGTAATAATAATAATAATAATAATAATAATTTTTTCATAGTATGACAAGACAGTTTTGCTAGTGCAAGTGACATATATTCATTCGCTATAATATTATGTGCACGTTAAGGGCAATCAAAAGCGTCACATGTCCAACAGAATCGAAGCATCCGCTAAACCTTAAGACCTCTGCCATTTAAAAAAACCTAGTTCGCCAGTTATTTGACTAGATACGGGAAAACGTGGGCCCAGTGCATTCCGGCACGGTGTGTTCTCTAAACTATCCGCTAGAGTGCACCACTTGAATAAATCAAAATGCGATATAATTTTGGGCTGAGTTTGGCTGCATTGAAGAGTATGTTTGTGGCCGGGTTTGGTTAACTTGATTAAACATAACAACACAGTCATTGCCTTGGGCAGTATCTATGTGGTACAGGACACCATCACCTCTACTTTTACACATCACCCCATCACAACCAGCCTCCCTGTGTGTCGCCATGCCAGCCATCAGGGAAACAGAAACCTTGCACCGCCCGCATTCTCTAGTTTCTGTACATTGTGCACCATTTGTTTTTATTCGCTTTTGTTTTCTTTCAATGTCTTTGTGCTGGTTAATTTTCTGTGTACACCTATTTCTGGCCGTCGACGTCACACACCCCATACATCCAAGAAGGGTTGTATCTCTTTATGGAGTATTGCATCAATCATCATCATCAAAACGTTCTGCGATCAGCGACATCTGTTCCTGTGAATATTCAAGCACAGTCAAAGCGTACCACCGCAGTTCTCTGTGAGATCTGATCGCATCGTGGTCACGGTCGTTGGTGGATGAATACGTGTCTGTGGGATCCGTAATCTGAAAAGCACGACCTTTCTATCAGTTGACGTTTGATTTATAAACTGAATATCTAAATTTAAATCATGAGTTGTAAACATATCGAACCCCTCGCTCCTTCTCTCTATCTCTCCCCCTCCCATCCCCTCTTCACTTCTCCCCTCCTCCTTTCCCATTCCACCTCTCCCACTCCCCCCTTTTCCTCCCCCCCCTCTCTCTCTCTCTCTCTCTCTCTCTCTCTCCCAATTTTGAATATCCACGAACAATAGCTAAAGCGAAAAATATGTATATGTATATATATATATATATATATATATATATATATATATATATATATATATATATATATATATATATATATATATATATATATATATATATATATATATATATATATATATATATATATATATATATATATATAGATATTAATTTATATAAGATATTAATTTAAATAAAGATATTTTGGTTGTTCTTTGTGTAAATGAAATAGTTTGATACAAAAGTTCCTTAACTTCTACGTTCAATTAAGTATTAATGTTACAACATAAACGCAAATATCAATCCACAATACTAACATTATAATTGCATTTAATAGTAATAGTTGATTTCAATATAAAATTGCATGTGTTTACAAGGTCCGTTATGTGTGCCAAAACTATAGACATGCCACCACATGTCAATGTGTTCGTCACACAAAGCAAAATGATATGATTCCTGGTTTACAAACAATCCGGAACGATATTGGCCAACAAACCTTTGTCTGCAGCAGTTGCACTAGATTTCTCATGCGCGGAAGAACATGCTGGTGCAGATCACAGTATAACTGTCGTTCCGGCTTCTTGCCTTTGTCGCAAATTATCGGACAGGGGTCGCGGCCGTCGGTGATTGCGACACACGCCGCCATACCGCCGTGCCTCCTTCGCAGCAGTGACTCGATGATGTCCGCCGCCAGACGGGCCAACGCCTGGTTGAGGCGACTGGCGGCCAACCAGGCAGACGTAAAGGTCATCTGTAATACGTGGCAATACAAAACTATAGGAAACACTCATGAAACCTAATAAATTCCCCTAACAAAATTACTAGCGAGTAGCAGTTTGTCATAACTATAAACACTTCATATTTGCATATAAACACATACGAATGCTAGCGATTTCTATTGTCACCGCTCTACTCAAGACTGCAAAACTGCCACAAATGGCTACATGAGCACACCTTCTAATTGTATATCTGAATAAAAGGTCTACACAACATTGTACCGGTACCGCTCTAGACAATGAGAAACCGTCGGATGTAAATTCGAAGAAATTATAGTGTTAACCTGCGAGCCATTTGTCTAGGTTTCAATGTTATAAAATTACATTTATGAATTTATTTTCCTTTAGGCCCACGTATTGCATTGTCAGTAATAACACTGGTAAAAAACACATCACACAATACATTCATACATCAGTAGCTGTTGCACTCGATTTGTTTTACCATTCTCACTAGCTTCCCCACTTAGTATGCGCGCGCGCGCACTCACACACACACACGCACTCACACACGCACACACGCACACACCAACACAGATACGTCCACGGTGTTAT
Source organism: Lamellibrachia satsuma (assembly GCA_033239005.1). Classification (NCBI taxonomy): domain Eukaryota; kingdom Metazoa; phylum Annelida; class Polychaeta; order Sabellida; family Siboglinidae; genus Lamellibrachia; species Lamellibrachia satsuma. The sequence continues at coordinate 3,273,819 of BSQZ01000034.1, read as the reverse complement.
CGCCGCGTAGTAGTAACAGCTCGTATTTTAAGCTACAGCTGTACACAATTAGACTCTTATATTCCTATGCCAATACTTGGTATTATGTCAGTGCTTAGTTTGTGTTCTTTGCAAACGCAAACTGTTCAGCAAAAAAAAAACGATCAGCAAATTTATTTTCTTCTTACATTCTCATTATTTTCAATCAATTTGTTGACGAATTTGTTTACGTTGTGTCACAATTATTCTTTGGCCGTTGAATTTGGATGTGTTTGAACGGTAACTGTGACTTTCTTTTTTACTTGAGACACAATAAAAAACAGCTTAAATGACTAACCTCGGTGATTCCTTCGTCTGTGTTGAAGACAGTCAATGGTGGCATAGAAAGCATGGGTAGAAAGTCTTTGACGATTGTCTGGCAAACGTTGACTGATGTGCTGACTCTCATGCACTAAGAACAGAAAGCGGTGTTTTCACAATCGGCACACTCGTGTTCGTGTGAGATTCAACATTCTTGTTCGTGTAACACTCAACACTCTTGTTCGTGTAAGACTCTCAACACTCTCGGTCGTCTAAGACTCTGAACACACCATTGACTTTCTCGTCTATATAACATAGGTATTGTTCCTTTGGATTGTTGTCTTGTTGAATGTGTAAATAAGCAACGAAATGTCCATATGAGCGTGAAAGGCTATGCTTCCTTAGACGTTGTTTTTTTTGTGTAAATCGGTCGCTTTGCTGTAATTTACCTGCCATATTTTTAACCGTTGCATCAGCAATTTCGTGGACGAAAACTGTTCGAATTGCAATAGGTTTCAATGTAATATCCACGTTATTTGTATACTGTAATGCTCGAGCAGGTGGACGATTGGTATATTCTAAAAAAACAACAATCTTTACAAAACGACCGAACGCCACAGTTTGAGGATACATAGAGTATCCCAAAAGGGGTCGATAATCGAATGTACAAAATCAGACAACTTACATAGGTCAAAAAGGCTTCATCTATCCGAAGTTCTGTATCACGTGCCATGGCATAGATGTCATTCGCCGACCTGCGCATGCGTGTTAGACTGCTGTTTGCAATCGACGCAAGATGACTTCCAGTGGGTAGACTGTGTGCCATCGCGATCACAGCAGACAATACCGTGATTACTGCAAGGGCAAATTATACGTTCGTTATTTAATTCACACATCAGCTTCATATGGTGCCATGGTGTGTGTGTGTGTGCGTGCGTGCGTGCGGCGTGCGTGCGTGTGTGCGTGCGTGTCGTACTATTTTAATGCATAGACTCAGGTTTAATGTGTATGAATGTGTAGGATTGTCAATTTACGGCACAGTTCCTACGCAGACATTCATGAACGCATTGATTAACATGGACACAATTGCACTGCAACGTAAAACTGTTGTAACATGTATTTTACATTTCTAGCAGTAGCGTTATAATTCACTACACATGCTACGGGTCCATAAACTGCATTAGACATTGGTATATTTATGATATATAACCATTTTAATAGTGACAAATTCCATTGGCTTTGACGAAGCACTAGTTGCCAAAAGTCGCCTTACCTAAACAACATTGCAACTGAAACAGAATCTGCCAAACATCAAATAAACCGAACATATTGCATTAAGCATCCACTTTAATGATGTGATTTACAAGAAACCGCATTTCTGCTGCAATCTTGTCTAATTCAGATCTTAGATTCACTTATCTAAATGTGGACACGTCACAAGCAGCCCAGTCGAACACAAGACAGAACATGCGCCGTAAACAGATCGCATTCCAGATCGCTATTAAGTATAATTATCAAAGGAGTGACTTGCTATTCAAAGTCGGTCCTCCATGGTTATGTCCCAGTAACTGTCTATTTAAATACACACAAATTATGCACGTACCGTTCATGGTCATTGGATGGTTTATACCGCCATGCACTTTACCGGTGGACAAATTTTATTTAACAGTATTTCTTACTCGCAATCGTTCAGAATGTGGGTTATTCTACTACAGAGCAACAATGGTTATATCCCAAGTATTCCTAGTAAGTACAAAGTTGCAATCATGTGGGTTTCGCGTAAAGTCATGCTTGTAACGTTACTGAAACATAAATGTTATAAATAAATAGTTGATTCCCGCTTCGTTAAAATGGCGTCGTTAAAAACCATCAAAATTATAAATACTGTTATGATGTAGACATTAGCCCAGTCAATCTAGGCCAAACATCGCCTAACAAAATTGCAACAGAAACGAGCCTAAACATATGTCGAAAAACACATTTAAACAGAAAGTGTTGCTTTAAGCAGCCATATCGTAAAATCGTAGATTGACTGGCCTATACGTCAGAGACAATCCGACACAATTATATTCTTAAGTGTTGGTAATGATCCCACCGCTAGTTGAATGTACAGTGAACTAACAGAATGGCGATCTGGCAAGCACTCTTTATGAACTCAATAGTTATATGCAAGGTATTCACCATAAGTTACCACAAAGTTACAGGTGGAGTTCGCGTAAAGTCATGTTAGTCGAAAGGAATGTTACTGAAACATAAATATTATAAATAAACATTTCATTAGCCATTTAAAAACAAATACAGTGTTATGCCCACAGCTGTTATATTACTTGATAAAGCTTGCAAATAATTATTACTCCGGTGAGATCTTTACAATTAAAAAATCTAATTTAACAGAGCATATTATTGTTTGAACGTTTCAGATGTTTTAACCAGATTTAACAAAATGCCATTCATATCAAACCCCATATGGCAAGTGGATAACGAAGATAATGACTTTTCGAGAGTCTAACGATTATTACAATGTGTGTAATTTGTTCATTTCATTTCACTAATTTGTTTAGATCGCAAAGTAAAGTTTGTTTATCCCCTGTAACCTTTCTAAACACGTCTGTAACTTTTCTAAACACGTCTGTAACCTTTCTAAACACGTCTGTAACCTTTCTAAACACGTCTGTAACCTTTCAAAACACGTCTGTAACATTTCTAAACACGTCTGTAACCTTTCTAAACACGTCTGTAACCTTTCTAAACACATCTGTAACCTTTCTAAACACCACGTCTGTAACCTTTCTAAACACGTCTGTAACCTTTCTAAACACGTCTGTAACCTTTCTAAACACGTCTGTAACCTTTCTAAACACGTCTGTAACCTTTCTAAACACGTCTGTAACCTTTCTAAGCACGTCTGTAACCTTTCTAAGCACGTCTGTAACCTTTCTAAACACGTCTGTAACCTTTCTAAACACATCTGTAACCTTTCTAAACACCACGTCTGTAACCTTTCTAAACACGTCTGTAACCTTTCTAAACACGTCTGTAACCTTTCTAAACACGTCTGTAACCTTTCTAAACACGTCTGTAACCTTTCTAAACACGTCTGTGTCATACATTTCAGTATTTTGCTTGTTATAATACTTTTCAAGTCATTTATACATATTAAGAATAACACAGGCCCTAATATTGATCCCTGTGGTACCCCACTCGTAACTGATTGTATAATTCGGAACCCATGTTGAGACGTATGTATTAAGCTATTCTTAATGATAAAATCCACGATATGTTTTCTAATTAACCTTTCTAATAAATTACAAATCACTGATGCCAAACTCACTGGTCTGTAATATTCTGATTTATTTCTCGAACTCCTTTTAAATAAACGCAACATATTTGATACTGTTTTTTTTCCATTCGGAATTAACCACCTTCTCTTTTAGCGTTTCAGCTTTAAGACATTTGTAAGTGGCGAACTAAGTTTCTCGCGGATCAGTATTCGTTTAACAAAGCCAACCACCATGTGGATTAGTATAGTAAATAACCACTTATCATAACTAGTAAATAATAATTAGTATAGTATATAACCACTTATCATAACTAGTAAATAATAATCATAACGATTAAAGAAGACGTTTGTGTAAAGCTGGTATGTTTCAACTAAGCAAATGTTACTGAACGTTTCAAGCTACAAATCAACATATTTAAAAAAACATAACCATACACATACTATATCATATGGTCAAACTGAATTATTTTAATATACACCAAATTACACCGTGATATAACATACCTTGGACGATTTTCATGGCCAAGGCAGAATTGCTTCACACTCGCGACAATCTAGCTAGGTTTATGACATACTCAGTGGTGAATGCCTGTAATATACCACAACTTAACCACAAGATAACCACCGCTGTGCATCATGGAATATTTCCAAAGTTATTCTTCACACTAGCTAGCTACACTCCTTCTTATTGGCTATTGCGGGGGTGGGGAACGAGGCAGAAAGCCGGGAAAGTCCCTAAGTTTCCGGTGTTGTCGGTAGTAATAGATTTATAACAGCATATTGAGCCGATATGTAAGATCGTTCAAGTTAAAGACTAGACAATGTTTAGGTGCATTCGTACAGGCTGGAACTGAATGCATATTAATGCAAGATAGTTTGTTTTAGCGTGTTGCTATGTTACATAAATATCATGGATATTGTCGTTATTCCTAGTAGTTCCCTTCATAAAGGGGTGAGGCGAACTAGCACTGTCTTTATAGAGCTTCGCTGCTTTGGGTGTTGTCATTTTCCACTGCACCTTATCGGCAGATTTTTCCGTCCACTTTTCATCCTCCTGCATCTTATCGGTTAAATACTGGCAATTTATTGAATGTATTATCGAATAATACTTAATAACAAAAATCATACATTTTAGTGGTGTCTGTGGGGTTTTATTTACTTGTACAAATATCAAGGTTTTTATCGTCAACTAACAAGTTTTGAAGGGCATTTAACAAATACGTTATTAATAATAATTTATAATAAATTATATCATGTTACATACTGGCAGTACCATAATATGTTTGGTTAAATAACATTGATGACTATATTATTTTTAATGTAATATTATAGGCTTATTGTGTATTGATTGTTGTATAACAAACGCCAAAACGCAATTTGTTTTTACAAATTTGCAATTTGCTTAACAATTAATAGCTTGACAAACATTCTAGTGATCCACCCTCGATTTTAACCCCGTTTTATGTTTGCATCCATACAGGTCTGCATACCACTGCATATATTTGTAAACACGTCATAGACTTACAGATATATAACTGTGGTTACTCGTCCATTTCCCGACTTTTTTACACTTCACCAATATTGAGTTTGTTATGATAGCCTTGGCTCAAATTGGGTTAACTTTTAGGATTATTAATACACATCTGAGAATTCACGCAGGAAGTAAAAACGTAGCCATACCAAATGACCAGTACACAAATGTGATTGGTGGCTTATTAGCAACAAACGTAAGTATAATTTAACCTTACCTTAATCTTCTTTGCGCCTACCAGCGCTTCAGGCAGAAACAAAACTTCTGGTCTGCAGCCTGCACACCATCTTGCCTAACAGCCTGGCCCCAGCAGACCTCTTCACTATTCTCCTCTATTCTTTTTGGTCGTCCACGTTCTCGGTTTCCTTCGGGGCTCCATTTCAATCGTTATTTTTGATATAATTTTATTTCAATCCTCCTTTCACAAAACATTGCCGATCCATCTCCATCTCCCTGTGGTGAACAAGACATTGCCAGTACGTGATGCGGTTAAACAGAAACTAACAGTAGCTAATAATGTTACTTTAACCTGTGTGTGTGTGTGTGTGTGTGTGTGTGTGTGTGTGTGTGTGTGTGTGTGTGTGTGTGTGTGTGTGTGTGTGTGTGTGTGTGTGTGTGTGTGTGTGTGTGTGTGTGTGTGTGTGTGTGTGTGTGTGTGTGTGTGTGTGTGTGTGTGTGTGTGTGTGTGTGTGTGTGTGTGTGTGTGTGTGTGTGTGTGTGTGTGTGTGTGTGTGTGTGTGTGTGTGTGTGTGTGTGTGTGTGTGTGTGTGTGTGTGTGTGTGTGTGTGTGTGTGTGTGTGTGTGTGTGTGTGTGTGTGTGTGTGTGTGTGTGTGTGTGTGTGTGTGTGTGTGTGTGTGTGTGTGTGTGTGTGTGTGTGTGTGTGTGTGTGTGTGTGTGTGTGTGTGTGTGTGTGTGTGTGTGTGTGTGTGTGTGTGTGTGTGTGTGTGTGTGTGTGTGTGTGTGTGAGTGAGTGAGTGAGTGAGTGAGTGAGTGAGTGAGTGAGTGAGTGAGTGAGTGAGTGAGTGAGTGAGTGAGTGAGTGAGTGAGTGAGTGAGTGAGGGTGTGGGTGTGGGTGTGGGTGTGGGTGTGGGTGTGGGTGTGGGTGTGGGTGTGGGTGTGGGTGTGTGTATGTGTGTGTTAGTGCCCTGCGCGGGCCGCAATTAGCAGTTAGAGTCCAGGCACAGGCCCGGCCCAGGCCATATCCAGACTGTGAATGTTTGGCCCAGGCCCGGCCCGGCCCAGTTTCAGGCCCAGGCCCGGCGCATACCCGGTTAAGTCCGCTAAGTTTAGAGAACATAAACATATAATCAAAAAACAAATAAACTGTAAAACAGACTTATTGTTTTATTAAATAAAAAAAAATAAATAAATAAAAAAAATATATATATATATATATATATATATATATATATATATATATATATATATATATATATATATATATTACTAGTGTCATTACTATTAAATATGATAACATTTGTTATATTTGTTTATCTAACCCTGACTTAACCCATATGCAAACCATAACCCCAATTTATGTTGTTAATTGAATTAGTTCAACTAAGTTAACATAATTTAATATGATATTTCAATTAAATGTCACCCAGGCCCAGCCCGCAATTAGCAGTTAGAGTCCACGCAATAATTTTTCAAGCCCGGCCCGGCCCAGGCCCGCAAACTAGAATTTAGGCCCAGGCCCGACCCACACCGTGAATGTTTGGCCCAGGCCCGGCCCGGCCCGCAAGTTTCAGGCCCAGGCCCGGCCCATACCCGCGGGCCAAAGATGGGTAAGCCCGCGGCCCGCAAGCCCGCGGCGCGCTAAGTTTAGAGAAGATAAACCTATAATCTTATAACAAAGACGAGGATGAGTTTTAAAAATCCAGCACCACCAGCTTCTTCAAACTTAAAAATATCCTGAAGAAAAATAAAGAAAAACTTCTTAGTGTCATTACTATTAAATATGATAACATTTGTTATATTTGGCTTTAATATATTGGCTTATGGTTAGGGTAGGAGATTTGTTTATCTAACCCTGACTTAACCCATATGCAAGCCATAACCCCAAATTATGTTGTTAATTGAATTAGTTCAACTAAGTTAACATAATTTAATATGATATTTCAATTAAATGTCACCAACTGGCACTGACACCCAGTGGCATTTCCAGCAGGCCTGCAGTCACTAGCCTGAGACAGACAAGTTCAGACATGTGTGAATTAGTACAAGTGTGAATGAATTAGGACTGGGGAGAAATACCAATTACCAACTGGGTTGGGTACTGGGTAGTGGGCTAGTGGCCTTGTCTTTTCAAAGACTTTACAAACCTAAAACAATGCCGTGCCATGTGCAACAAACAAAGAAACTCCAATAAGCGTCCATGTACGTTCTATTTAGGCGAACAGACAACACAATTAAATAACATTTCATGAATGTGCATCGTTATATGTCGTAGCACCTCACATTGATTAATATAAATGACAGTATTTTCATAAGTATAATTTGTAAGCTGAACCCAATTGCATTATCATGTCGCAGGTAAAACATATTTTGGGTGGAGGTGTATATAAATGATTTATATCCGCGAGGAATCCTAGCACATAATAGGGGCCTATGTGTTACCGACTTCGCTGTACTCAATCATAGGTCAGAGCGCCTACATTTACATACACGATTCAGCTCTTTTAGCCATTGTAAACAATCTGACGATTTATAATGCGCGCTCGCATTATAAATAAATGTATGATAATAAAATGCTGTGCAGCAATGTTGAATCAGTGGAACTGATTTATGTTTTTGATTTTAACTTTTTAATTAATTTTTTTTTTATTTCGCATTGTCTTTTTAGCGCCTTTGAGCAGGTTTTTAACCGGGAAACATGGCGTATTATATATGTATAAATATAAATGTGATAATAAAAATTATGTGCAGCAATGCTAAATCAGTGGAACTGATCTGCATATAGGATCAAATGTTCAATATCAAAGTAGCATGCATAATCATTACCAGCTTATAGGACATAACCACGCGTGTGGTTACTCTAATACTTCGTATACAGGCTACTAATGGTTAAAATACTATATATCTACTATTTTGTTGGTTTGTGTGTTTGTTTGTTTGTTTTCTTCATTCCTAACCTGTACCACGCTCCCCCAATGAAAATAGTTGCACTTTCCCGTTAATAGTCTAATGAATGGAATATGCAACAATATTTTGTGGGTAACTGTTTCGGAGTTAACTGGGGGTGTAAAACAGTTAACATGTCCAAAGTTCTTATATTACAGCTGTTAAACAGCCACACATACGGGAATTGTGCAAATCGTGATATAACCACGATGCTGGACATAAACTTTATTATATGTAGAATAGACCACCTTCCCTGCTTCTCTGGCAGAAATTGTATTATATAATTGTAATGTAGTATTTTTGCAGTACTGGGGAGATTATGTGTGGTATTTTATTTATAATATGTATCATAAGGTTACCACGTGTTATTACATAACAATACAAATTGCTGATCTTGATGTTTACCCACTACCCTGTTTGTGTATTTGTTTATTATCAGTTTATTTAATGTCCTTGAACTTCCGGATTACATGTCTAAAAACGTAATCGATTTCAGCGATTTTATTTTCATGTTTTCTTGTTTTCACACAGCTAATTACTTCTGAGACACCATCTCGTAGACAGAATGCCGACCAGGGCTACAGAGGACCCATTTCCCCTTGAGTGACTACACTTCGTCTGACTACTACACCTTCACCTGCCAAGCTTGGTTGAACCTATCAGGACCCCGCCAGTATAGCTCTTCGGGTTATGGGAGTACGCAAACCTCCCCACTGCGACAAGGTTGTAGTCGTGGGGTTAAGTGGACGACATAAATAAATGCAGTAAAGCAAAGATGTTCATTGTAAAGCGGACTTAAATGTTCATCGGATCTTGGTGTTGACAAAACACGGGTAGGCGTATTAATGTGTTTGCGAAAACGCCAGTTTTTACGATAAGCGCGTTTGAGTGGGAATTTCCACTAGTACGACGGCACAATATAAGCATTTAAACTAATATATGATTAAATACTCTAAAAAAATAATAGGTCGATTGAACGTTTTTTTAATATTACTAATCATTGTAGTGGACGCGATGGGAATTTGCATATCAACCAGACCTGGGGCGGAAGTGCTCGGTACTCGTGTAATCGAGTACATTTGTGAAGTACTTGTATTAATATTACTCATGGGTCATATACTCGTACTCGTACTGGTACTCATACTCAGTGTACTCAGGTTTTACGGGTACATTACGAGTGCATTACAGTACTTTCTCAATAGAAGCTGTGAAAATTTATTTATTTCTAGTTAACAAACACGGTTGTGGTTACTATAATGCCTCGTGAGCTATTCCCGGCTAAAATCTTATATTTCTTAATTTCTCTTTTGTTTGATGCGTGCGGATGGTCGATTGTGGAATATTCCGTATTAAGACCGAAGCGTGACCATGCTGTCATGTCATTGGAATATCACGTGAAACGTGCATGCGCGAAAATAACCACTGCTATTCACATTTCTTCTATTCAATTTCCTAATAATAATATGTTAACGAGCTAATAGCTGTGTGCAATTCAGACGACCTGTGTATCAATGGAACATTCCACATTCCGCGTAGTGAACCCCAAATAAGGAGAAGCCTTTACGGACACGTTGGCCTTATTGCAGATAATACAGGAGGTGGTAAATAGGTAGTGCCATATTCTGATGTAAATTGTAAATATTCGTAATTCCTACCCAGTATCACGCTAAGTATCACCTAACCAATGAATATAATTGATAGTCTAAACGCACCATCCACATGAATGGAATGCACAATGATATTCTGTGGATAACTGCTACGGAGCTAGCTGGGGGTGTCAAATAGTTAAATGTCGGAAATTAATGTCCTCATAGTATAGCTGTTATGCGGCCAAACATACGGGAATTGTTCGCATTACGATAGGACCACGACATGTAAGCGCGTTTGAGTGGAAATTTCCTATAGTACGAGTATGGTAAGATATGTCTTATGGTGTACACACATTAAAAGTATTAGCATGAAAATAATGTATGATCAAATACTCTAAGAATAATACTGAGCATTATTGTTTGTTTGTTTGTTTGTTTGTTTGTTTGTGTTATAACAAACAAAGAAATAATTATCCAGAAATACCCGTCATTAGCATACGAGGTGTCAAACTTAACCGCCCACGTGGTTGTATCCTATATGCTGCACACACGCTTCACGTGCATGGAAATATCCACTGCTATTCTTTTATATAACACCAAATCAGGAAATGCTCACGGATACGTTGGCTGGTCTCATTATCCAAAACACACGCCTAGCGGGTTTGCCATCTAGCGGGTTCTTGGAGAGTCAAAACAGTTTGCCGTCTTGCGGGTTCTTGGAGAATCAAAACAGTTTGCCGTCTGGCGGGTTCCCGGTTAGCATAATTTTTTGCGTAGGTGGCCTCCGGGTAATTACCGTAATTTGAGCATAGTTAGCTAGTTTTGAAGGAGATGCCCATGCGTGGGAGGCGCACTGCGTGACACTGCAACGCTGACAGTTTACGTTGACAGTTACGTTTACTCTCGCAACTATAAGCATACATTAGATATATTAACCAGCGCTTACATTGGCACAATTCACATTATAAAATTATTTAGTTTTTTAGTCAATTATATTGAACTGTGTTTTCGTTTTCTTTATTATGACCAAAATACAGTTTTGTATAACGTTGTGTTCTATTACCGTCACTTAATAAAGGAAACGCAAAATGCATGAATACTGTTTTGTTTAACGTCGTATGCGTTTTTATGAATAATATAATGATGACTTCATATGTTTGCAACTGTAGATTAAATTCTTGAATAGATGTGTCGAAATAAATATCAGAATATCACAGCAAACTGCTGTTCAAATTTTAATCCCAACTGGGAGTTCATTTTAATGCATACACGTACAAACATTCAAAGGTGACACATCATGTTGAATACAGTCACAATTCTATCAATACAATATAATAGTTTACAATAGTTTACAATAGTTTACAATAGCTTTACATTAACTTTTCCACATTGTCAGTAAATTGCAGAAAGCACTACATTTAAAGTTTGATTGCATATGGCTAACAAAAACTGGATTAATGCTCACAAAAAAACGATGTTTATAATTATCCTAGATGTTTAGATACTTCATTCATATATCATTAGAAACTTCGATCTAAGCCAGAAGCCCCCCGTACTACAGGCAACTGAATCAACAATTCAAATTAATTCAATTACAAGTTTGGATTATGTGATAATTGTCAGTAGACATTGCCAGTAGTAGTACTGGGTGGAGCAGTATGACAGCAAACACTGCGTGGAGCAGTATGACAGCAAACACTGGGTGGAGCAGTATGACAGCAAACACTGGGTGGAGCAGTATGACAGCAAACACTGGGTGGAGCAGTATGACAGCAAACACTGGGTGGAGCAGTATGACAGTAAACACTGGGTGGAGCAGTATGACAGCAAACACTGGGTGGAGCAGTATGACAGCAAACACTGGGTGGAGCAGTATGACAGCAAACACTGGGTGGAGCAGCCTGACAGCAAACACTGGGTGGAGCAGTATGACAGCAAACACTGGGTGGAGCAGTATGACAGCAAACACTGGGTGGAGCAGCACGACAGCAAACACAGGCACTGGACGTGTCTCAGTGTCTGCTCGCGACACGGACACGAATTCTGTTTTCCCAAACAGTATATCCATCGCCCCGCCCACTTTGACACACTTTTCACCATAGCTGTCAATCTGTTGTTTAGTTTAAAATTGCGCATGCGCAAATTGCATAAATTGCTTTCAAAATATCACATCGTCATCGGCTGCTTTCCTGTCGCTATTGTTTTCGCGTGGTACATTTACGGAATTTTGGAAGAGAGGGACGTAAAATTAATAGATTGCATTAAATAGGCTATGGGCGATCTTTTACTTTCTAGTGCACCACTGCAAAAATTATAAAATATTATTTTTCAGGTTACACCATATTTTTTCATGAAAATATAGAAATAAAAATTTTCGAGATGGCGTGAACAAAACCGATGAAAATCAAGATTTCCAAAACGGCAACCCATGCACGTAACGAGCTAGTCTCGCTTATCCGACTCTCTCTCTCTCTCTCTCTCTCTCTCTCTCTCTCTCTCTCTCTCTCTCTCTCGGCTTCGTGAATCCGCCGAGAATATCGTGGCGTGTGCGACAAACGGTGGCGCCACATCGCGGAGCCTGGATAATCGAGGCTAGTAACGAGTTGATGCTGTTGCAAAATGTATCCGCTAGGGTGTGGCAGAATTTGGTAGCGTGTAGTTCAGTAGTTAATCGCCTGTGAATATGCCTGCTCAATTGCACTTATGTCACATCATATGAATTGTTTAAATTCACATATCGCAATTTAATACCCAAAACATTCGTCAATAGTGGTCTTACCCCTCCAGGACTGGACAGAGCGGCCGGTCGCGACCGTTGCAGGCTCTTAATCAAGTTAATGGGTTAAGCTGATGAATGATTTGTATTTTTTTGTGTGCGCGTGCGTTTGTCACACTGACTTAATTGGCCTAACTCTTACGCCATGCTACCGCTGCCCTTGTTGTAGTTATAACTTATATATAGCATCGACCTTTTCTCTTCTCAATTTTGGCTCCGCAAGTATTAACTAATATCTGCATATATAAACAACGATAATGGCTGATCTGGTGAAAACAGTACAGTGATTTGCTGCCTACGGCTAAGTCATTAATTAACTATTTTTTTTAACTATCTTGTGAATATCATGTTTAATTTTAATGTAGCAAATGAAAGCTCAGGAGCTCAGGCTTAGCAATCAAATATAACGGTACACCATTTTATAAACAGAACAAGTAATTAATTAATTAATAAAAAAATTTATTAACAGTCCAAGTTTAAATATTTTCACTATATAATGTGTTATGAAAGTTGATGAGTACAGAAAAATATACAATCTGTATAATTATATTATGGGCACTCTCACCGTAATAAGCTGAGCTCAGGAGGGTAAAATATTGATGGCAATTTTTTTCATCCTATTCCAATGTGGTATGCTAAATGTAAATTTATGAAATCCATTAACATTTGGGCAGAATGACAAATTTTATTATTCTGAAAGCAACTATGCAAATTAAAAATTTATTTCGCAAGAATGGCCCATATAACATTATGTGGAATGTCAGACTCATCTGCCGGTTTGTCAGGAAAGTTGATTAAATAAATGTTGCCTCTAACGATCCTATCCCGGTAATATCATTAATGTCTTTTTACCATTTTGCTTATTTGCATTGGTTTTTTCTTTATTCATGAGACGACAGCTTTAGGATCTGTGTGACACAGAATGTGGGACACATATCAAATATGTCATCAGTCTGTAATCCTTCCGACTACTAAGATCTTGCTGTAAGTGTTTCTGATTTTATCTGTAAGGACACAAGCACCCAGACAATACATGTATACCAATATACCAGAAACTCTTCAACAAATCATTACACAATTTTCACATATTTTCGCACCCAACCCCCCCCCCCCCACATTTATGCATGATACAAGTGCCACTTTATAAATATTTACTATGGTTACCAATGTGCAAAAGAGGAATTGTCGAGTTGTTTGTGACCTTAAACTACATGAAATATATTCGCAATATTTCTGTGGCAATGGTTTTTCAGCTTATTGGTGAAAACTACATTTTATTATTTTAATTCATTAAATTCATTGCAATGCCGAGTTTTTAATTTCATTATTACAGATTAAGTTTTTAACTTTTTAATTATCAAAATGTACTATTATCATTTTTTCCACATACTATTTATTTTATGATTGAAATATAAATGTATTGCATGAGATTGTAGGGAACTGCCTATTTTGTCTTGTTCTGCCGGAGGCTATGCTCAAATTTATGATTGAAATATAAATGTAAAAACATGCTATTATTATTTAAGTTGATTTAATTACATTAAATTATTATTTATTGTACAATACACTGCCTGTTTTTTATAACTATATTTTTTATAACTATCATGTATGTTCATTCGAACTATATATATCATGAGTGTATGTGTATGTACACAGCACTCGATCGTGTTTAAGAGGCTCAGCTTTGGCTCAAGCAGCACTAAAATGTCAAGAAAACTTTGTGCATCGCAGTTACAAGACCGGAAGTTATGGAGTACCTACATGTTAAAAAAATTGTACAACAATTCGCTGAGAATGCATAATTTTATAGAAAAAAATTGTAGCGCAAACAAAATGTTTGCTATATATTATACTGCTTTCAAATTACTTTAGGGTATCATTTTGTTTCATTCTTTTGAATACTTATCGATTTGTGATCTGGTGATTACTTTCTCATGATGTACTTGTGTAAATAAATGTTGTACTCATTTTCTTCAATGTGCTATTTTTACCTTAATAACATTGGTTATCAGATAAATAATATGTCGAAACATAATATAATGCTCATTTTCTTCAATTTAACATAAAATAGCATTGTCTCCACAATGAACATATTGTACCATACTGTAAAATTTATTTAGCCAATATATATCTTTAAAATGAGAATTGTGCTATAACAACAGTTTAAACATTAAACTACATTACAACTACTAAAATACTGTTTATTTTTTTACATATGTTAGTCAAAAGTACATCTCTTCCCTATGATAGCCTTGATTTCAAAACTTGCAGTTAAATACACTAACCACTAAACTACAACAGATCTTTGAAGTATACACTACGATTATGTCAATTAACTCGTAACATGCAAAAATAATTATCTAACTATATATATATATATATATATATATATATATATATATATATATATATATATATATATATATATATATATATATATATATATATATATATATATATATATATATATATATATATATATATATATATATATATATATATATATATATATATATATATATATATACATATTTCCTACAGCAGTATATAAACTTCTTTCTGTGTTTTATTTCTTCCAAAACACTAATACTACTACAGTTTATAAATAGCGGAAACGCTGGTTGTCACGCATGCGTGGATATGTTCTTGCGAGACGACTGTGGGTGGAGCTATGGGGATCATGCCTCAGTTAGACTTCCTGGTGTGTTACGCGAATGTAGAGCACAGTAATTTTAGATGCGTTATTAAAAAAAATCATATCATCTGACATAGCTGCATTTGAGCCAGGCACATTGGCAAGTTTGCTGGTAGAACATGTTGGCAATGTAACTGTGGACTTTTAGATGATTTTAATAGGCGGAAGGGTTTTTTGCAATTTTTTCGCCACAAGGCACATGTGCGTAGTAGTTCATGCAGGAATTGGTAAAAATTGACGGGCATGGCACGTTCAGGCATTTTAAATGAGTTAGAAGTACGAGACTAGTATCAGCATGTCAATGAGATGATCGCAACAGCAGGTAAGAAGGTTCAGAATTTTTGATGGTCCCGTTTTCTTATAATCGTGCAAAACGTTAACATGGTCGTCAATGGGAAATGTAACAGTAGGCTGAACCCTATATGCAAGGTGGGCGGAGCATTGGATATACTGTTTGGGAAAACAGAATTCGGGACCCAGACAGCAGTGTGAAAGCCGGGCACAGTAGCGGTGGCCTGGCTTTACTCTTATGATAAAACGTATTATTAAAATAAATTATGTTTGAAATGGCAGTTTACACTACAGAAAGAAACATTGTTTACAGATGAAACATACTTGAAATGTGATGTTTATTGTGTCACAATACACAACCATTAACACGATGCATAATAAAAACATTTGTGTACATTATGTTCTACAAATGCATTCATATCCAGCATTTCACTAACTTTATATTCATATTCAGTATTTTAGCTTTTACATTGAAACTGTGTATGCAATGCCAGCGTGTGGAATTGAAAATCAGTTTCTTGCAAATGCCATCATGCCTAACAAAAGCAGTTCAGGGTCTAACAAGACCTGTCATCAAGTGTGTTTATTAATTTACAGTTACTGTGACAGATTCAACAAGATACAGAAAATGGACAATATCCGAGAGCGCTAACCAAAACATTACAATTACATTATCAGCCTGCAAGAGACACTCATCTGTGCCTGCATAGATGACAAACTATCCAAAGCCTGGAAACATGGCTTTTCAAGCTTGCTGATCAGAAAAGCATTGCCCCCCACCATTGCAACAGATATTGTACTCGATTATAAAAAATAATGGTTGACAACAGGTCACAATGTACATGGGAAGCAAGCTTAGAACAGGTAACCAACGTGTCAGTTAACAGTTATATCTTTCTTTGTAATACCAAAACAAATTAAAAAAAAAACAGTTTTTTACACCTGAAAGTAATGGTAGTTGGAACATTTTCAAGGATACTTTATAAAGTGTTGATAATTTTAAGTTAATCTATGAATTCTGAACCAAGTGTACTGTCCATTTATATTAGGGAATGTCTAATTTGTCACACAACAGTTTGGTTACCTGTACCCAGCTTCTCCAAATATGTAATTTCAGACAATTATGTTGTATACAGTACACGATACTACACATATATGAGGGGGGGTGGCAGGAAATGGGAGGTTGGTCCTAAAAATTGGTGGGAAGTTGGCCTCACAAATAGATGTGATTGACAACATGTCCATAAGACATGTTGTATATGTCTTACAGGTCGACGGCTTTATAAAGCAATAGTTAGACCTCATTTAGAATACTGTATACAAGCATGG
The DNA here is from genome assembly GCA_033239005.1 of Lamellibrachia satsuma. Taxonomy (NCBI): domain Eukaryota; kingdom Metazoa; phylum Annelida; class Polychaeta; order Sabellida; family Siboglinidae; genus Lamellibrachia; species Lamellibrachia satsuma. The sequence goes on along the minus strand of BSQZ01000034.1, from coordinate 3,256,925 downwards.
AGACCATATCGTAAGAAGGATATAGATACGCTTGAATGCATACAAAGGAGAGCAACTAAAATGATTCCAGAACTTAGAGACCTTAGTTATGAAGAACGCCTGAAAGAATGTGGTTTAACAACTCTAGAGACAAGGAGGTTAAGAGGAGATCAGATTGAAGTTTTTAAGATATTGAATGGGTATGAAAATATTGATAGAAGTATGTTTTTCTCACTCAAGAAGGATAGCAGAACTAGAGGACATGAGGTAAAATTAGTAAAGGATCAATGTAGATTGGACATCAGGAAGCACTCGTTCTCACAGAGGACAATAAATGAATGGAACAAATTGTCTACAGATTGTGTAACTGCTAGCAGCGTGAATATGTTTAAAAACAAGGTTGACACATATCTCAGGAGGGCAGGTTATAAGTAGATGAATATTGTTGGACTCTCGATAAGCCAATGGCTTCCTTGTCCACTTGCCATCTGGGCCTTTGGCTTGGATGGCAAATCTTGTTAAATCTTGTTAAATCTAATGGATTTTGTCAGACTGTATGTTGCAGCACAGTTGCTCAATGTCATTGCCCATTTTGCGATAACTGCACCAGCACCATCTTGGTGAAGTAACACTTCCCACTGGCCCTGGATTATTTGTGATGATGCGAAACACAAGCCTTGGCTCCTTTTTTGCCATCTGTAGAAGCAGCCCCTTTGCCTGTGTTTCAGTCTGATCTGTAGTGGCAGTCTGAAAGGAATAAAAAAGTACATTAGAATTATGTTATATATTTATTTGAGAATTATTTAAAAAGAAAATGTTTGTGTGCATTTCGTTTGTTATTAAAATTATATTTACCTGTATAAGCATTTCTATATTTTAGGCCAAATGTTGTCCCTGCCTATTTCTAAACATTTGTGCAATGTGGCATGTTTACGATGATAATGTGCAAATTGGTCACTGCAAATTATATTACCTAAAGTTATTACTTAAAAGTGCTTAATCAATTAGATTTTTTTGCTAGTCTCATTTCAAATTAATTTATAAAAAAACAAACCTATCTAGTATCCACTGCAACATGCTAACTCGTTTGTGCAACGTTTGTGAGGGTGGAAGTCACGCCCATGATCAGCATTGACCCACACAGTGCTTGCCATTTTGGGTATCTTCTATTTTGATCCTTACTGTGTCTAATGACTAAAGTCAATTTTTTCAATGATTAAAACAAAAATAGGAATTTTTTATTAAATCGACTGTGGATGTTATATAAACTATTCATACACTACATATCTGGACACCATTGAACTGGATTTGTGATAGGCTAAATCCGCTGAGGAAGCAGTTTTAAATTTAACACAATTTTTTTCTATTTTACAGTAGATTTGCTTAATTCTGATGCATTTTCTACTTGAAATGGTGGTTTCTGTACATTTGGATTCAAAATGAGTAGATTTTTGCCATTTTGTGGTACATTTTGACTCAAAAGTTGGGGATAGTGAGATTCTGGAGAAAATTTAAGAACAAGTGATAGTTCCACTGCCAAAGTGGTAGACTCTGCATGTTCTGTCACCTACATGACACAAGTATTGTGTCACCTACATGACACACAGGTATTGTGTCACCTACATGACACACAGGTATTGTGTCACCTACATGACATACATGTATTGTGTCACCTACATGCCACAGAGGTAGTGTCACCTACATGACAGAGAGGTATTGTATCACCTACATGACACAGAGGTATTGTGTCACCTACATGACACACAGGTATTGTGTCATGTAGGTGATACAATACCTTAGTGTCACCTACATGACACAGATGTTTTGTATCACCTACATGACACAGAGGTATTGTGTCACCTACATGACAAACAGGTATTGTGTCATGTAGATGATACAATACCTTAGTGTTACCTACATGACACAGAGGTATTGTATCACCTACATGACACCGAGGTATTGTGTCACCTACATGACACAGAGGTTTTGTGTCACCTACATGGTACAGAGATATTGTGGCTGTTGCAAGGGCCGCATGGATATTATGTACACTTATTACTATCTATAATATTTGGCCCACAACTTGAAATGTTGATCAATACATAACATCTTCACCATCCATTTGTTAAGTAGCATGCCTTTGGTGTACTGCAATCTAAATACAATGTTACCTATAGCTGCTCCTTTCTCTGACTTCCTAGTTTCCTCATGCAAGCACAATCTGCTCTGTTGGGTGTCACAAATCTTGCTATGTCATGTCTCCCTCCACATCTTCCTCTCGATGCACTTTCTTCTCCCTGCACCCCTTTTCTTTCAATCCACTTCTTTCTTTTCCTGCACCTCTTTCCTCTGAACCATTCAAACTCTGTGGGTGAAAGGATGTGATGATGCTAAATTTGTGTTTATAACAATACAATTTATGACTTTTTTTAAACCAGGAAAAGATTACTTCGTAAATATGAACATCCATAATTGATCCATGTTTATACAGTTCATATTCTATACTGAAGTTCAAGTTTATATAGTATATAAAATATTATTCTTTTGATCACCAGTTGCTTTCTTGATATTTGTTGTCAAATGCTGGGTTTCAGACTGACATAGGAGCATTTGTCCACAGGCACAATTCACATCAGGAGGACTGGTATATTACTGCCAGTCCACATGGGTTTTACATTACAGCTCAATTGGAGGCATTTCGTTTAACAATGAGACAATGGAAGTGTCAATGAGGCAGGGCAATAGATAACACAGGGTCAATGGATCTTATGTCTCCCATCAGACATTAAATTGGACTGATGCATATCTGTGTGCACTGATGGGACATTAGTGACGCACTGATGCTTCCAGTGCCGTTACAACAGTTATTGCAGTTTAACTTAAAACAACCATTCTTCCATAACAGTTCTTCCTTCCACACCTTTCGATGCCTATTTACATGTTTGATCATATTATGTTGTATCATGTAATAAACTTTTTCATTTTGCTACTATTCAATAAGCCAATTCTTTCCTCCAATAATTTATCCAAGCATGAACACTGCCACCACATATACCAAATTTAATAAAAATCAGATTAATCAAGAATATCACCAGTTGGTTGATTTCATATGGAATTATATTAGGAAAATCACCCGAAAGTAAAATTAGCAAATAAATGTATATTTTATTATTAATTTCTAAGATTGTTTTAATGTTACATGTGATTAGCTTCTTTAGTACAGCTTTAAATAGCATTTGATTAAAATTTCACAACTGACACATTGAATTAGGGGCACACTTTGCATTTCTTGGACAATGACAAATGTACGTAATTTCATTGAAGTGGGGATCAATGTTTTGGTGAAATATTAGACATGGGATAATCGGCAAGATAAACTGTGCCAAGGCAAGGTACCTGACAACTATTTAGTGTACATTACTCATCAGACATTATGTGTAACAAAATGTGTACCTGAAAAGAATAACATAACACTGCCACACTGTACTACTGTCCTGACACTAGTCTAACCACATGACTGTGTTGATGCTACACTAAGCCTATGCCATGGAGATTTTCAACAACATATGCAACATGCAGGCACTATATGGTATTGTGTGTGTGCGGGCGTGCGTGCGTGCGTGCGTGCGTGCGTGTAGCTACAAATCAAATGGTGTCCTCGAAATTTAAACTCTTTGACTTTGCAAGAGTAAAGCCAGGCTTACAGGTTAGCTTGCAAGCCGAATCGAGCGCGATAGCAATCTACAAACTCATTGCATAATTATCCGACGCAATGCAACTAATATTTAATTTAATTTATATTGAAAAGAAACATTCTGGAAACAACTTAACTGGTGTTAAACCTGAACTGTGTGAAGGCACCACATGCGGTACATATATATGGTATAGCCATAGCATATAGGGACGTCCCCCCGGCCCCGAGCTCCGAGTATCGATGCGATGCCGAAACGACAGGGCCTAATTAGGCTAATACTAATAGTAATACTAAATAGTAATAAAAAATATACTAACCTGTCGAGTAGAACTTCTGCAACTTCACAGTCTTTCTTCAGACGATCCCAACGTCCCTTTTGGTTTTTCAGTGTCACTCGTGTGGTCAATCTCGCTTTATCAAACTCCTTTTTCCTCTTCTTCGTCGCGGAACGCAAAGGTGCGCGCACAACTCGCCTATCAATGTCAGCCATGTGGCCCGAATGTCAACAAACTGAGCAAGTCGCAGGTGTGCGCGCGTCGATCCCGCGATCACGTGATATGCATCTCATTAACGTTCGCAAAGCAAGCTTCGCCTAGTTCTGCCCCTGTGGTTTCGCGCCATATACACATCTCGCAACTTTTCGTAACGAAACAGTAAAAATGCAAACATATGTATCTGGCTAATGAAAGGCATTTTGGCGGGCAGTATCATTTACAAATGTTTGTTCTAGTACCAAAAACAATATATTATTACATGAGCAGCAATACCTTACCTTTAAGAAGTTGTTGAAGAACACTCTTAGGTACATAGGCCGAAAACCATGACCTTTTGTTTCGATTTAATTATCTTGAACTATGGTTACAGTTTTTCGTGAGATATTTCGAAAAACAATCATGTATAGAGTAGGAGGGGGCATAAAGCCCATTCTGGGGCGAAAGACCACCCCTCCTTTCTTTTCATTTGTTGAAAACCCCGAAGCCGTTGCTGGCGAACTCTAGCACAGTGCGAACTCTTTGTTCTTTGTCGTAATGACGTCAGCCCTACGTCTTCCAACATCGGCACAATACAAGTAAACTACAACAACGCCTGCAAAACGAAACATATAACAATGATATACTTACTGACTGACTGCAAGGCGGTTCATACGTATCCATAATTGTTTCAAACACCGATTTGGGAATCGCGATTTTCCCAACATTATTTGAGATACGTCATTACGGAAAGAGGACGACATATTTACGTATTCGCAGCAATTTCGACCAGAACTTGAGATACTTGTTGTACGCGTGACATACGTAAGGCTACTGTCAATACACAGCCGTGTCTAAGTAACAAGTTGTTGGTTAGTGTATTACTTCCAACGGCAACGAGACTCGTTGTTACGGCAACGAGACTCGTTGTTACGACAACGAGACTCGTTCTCGCTAGCATGTTAATCATTCGCTGTGTCATTTGTTTAATTACGGTGCTTGATGAAGACAGTGGCATTTCAGAAGCTAATTAAATGTTGTATAGCGCCGGTAGTCGAGATACTGAATTATACGCGACCTGAATACACCATTTATTATATGAATTCCTTTGTTATGCTGTGTACACTGTACAATCATTCGTTTAATGCTGAAAACTGTAGCACACGGATTGGGACATGTTTAAAGAAGCACGTCCATACCTAGAAGAGTACGCTGACACCGTGACATCCTACATCAGCTGGTGTGTGGAGGTGTGCACAGAGACCAAGACTGTCACCCTGTATGGAATTCAGGGAGCTAAGTGCGAGGTGCAGAAGGCGGTAAACAAGGCCAAGTTTGAGCAAAAGCGTAAACGTAAACGTGGAGTTCGCTTCCAACAACACCAGAACTGTCTGGCAAAGCCTGCAGCAGATCACGCAGTACAGGCAAAGCGCTGCGGCTATCGACAACAGTGATCCCTCCTTTCCTGACCAGCTGAATTTGATAAGCTGAACACTTCGTCAGAGCAGCACCCACTTCCAGCAGGCACCTCCTTGTCTCCACCCTTTACAATCCAGGAAGCTGGGATGAGGAGACTGTTCGGGAGACAGAGCACGCGGAAGCCCTCGGGTCCGGACATCTCCACATCCACCCTGTGGAACTGCGCCGACCAACTTTTACGGCCTTCACAGACATCTACAACTCCTCTCTCCAACAGTGCAGAGTTCCAGTCTGCTTCAAAACTTCCACCATCGTACCCATTCCCAAGAAGTCCAAGATCTCCCGGATTAACGACTACCGTCCAGTGGCACTGACCTCAGTCGCCATGAAGGTGTTTGAGCGCCTAGTCCTCGAATACCTGAAGACGGCCACAGACGGCCTCCTGGAACCGCACCAGTTTGCATATCAGGCAAACAGATCAGTAGACCATGCGGTCGCTTTGAGTCTGCAATACATCTTGGAGCATCTGGAGCGGCCAGGAACCTATGCCAGGATCCTGTTCATTGGCGTCAGCTCAGCATTCAGTACCATCATTCCCTACAAGCTGTTCCATAAACTTTACTTGTTGAATGTACATCCTGCCGTCTGTCCCTGGGTTCTTAACTTTCTTCTTCGTAGGCCTCAATCTGTCATAGTCAACAACTCTCTCTCCAAACCTCTCAGCCTGAATATTGGTGCCTCACATGGTTGTGTGCTATCGCCCTTTTATGTTAATTCTCTTCACAAATGACTGTGTTTCCGTGAACTAATCTGTCCTTGTGACTAAATCTTCTGATGACACCACTTTGGAGGGCTGCATTGCGAATGCGGATGAGACGGCATACAGGGGTGATGTTCAAAGAATTGTTGGCTGGTGTGCAGATAACAACCTCGTATTGAACGTGTCAAAGACAGAAGAAATGATTGTTGACTTTCGCAGGAAGAATACTCCCATCCGCCCTCTTTCGTTAAATTGGGTGGAGGCTGAACAAATTGAACAAGGCAAGAACACACTGTTCATCACAAAAAAGGCAAAACAGCGCCTGTACTTCCTGAGGAAAGTCAGGGGATTCAGCATTGCACAGGAGATCATGATACGTTTCTACTGCGCAATCATTGAAAGCATCCTCACCTTTTCGATCGTAGCGTAGTTTGGCCGGTCAGGAGGAGAAACAGCAGCTAGAAGCCATTGTGAAGGGCGCATCCAAAATCATTGGGAGCGAGTTACCACCCATAGAGTATCTTTACCATGCTCGCTGCGAGCGTAAATCCAGGAACATTGCACGGGTTACAACCCACCCAGCCAACCCTCTATTTGAACTTCTTCCCTCTTTTAAACGCTACAGAAGCATCAAGGGTGGGTGGGTGGGTTTGGGTGGGTGGGTGGGTTCTTACGCCACAATGCCACAAATTCCTTTCTAAGTTTTTTTGAAATGTTACTTGGTAATAAACCGTCTGAACCTGAATGAACCTGAACACAGCCGCACTTAGAAGTAATCACTACCACATATTGCCATTACAAAAATTAAACCAAAACGAATATTGCGCGAAATATAATTAATAAAATACTAATAAGAACATTCAACGAGAAAACATATAAAGAGGACACACTTTATCTGGCACACTCCAACAACTGACATACAATACAACGTTGCACTGAATTCTTTATTGTATTCTGCCGTCTCGTTACATTGTCTTCTTACGAAACATTTTGTAAGTAACTAATGAAAATAAGTAGCAATATAAATGATTGCGTCTTTGTAGCTTTTAATAGTTGGTGCTTGTTTCTTAGCATGTGACAGTTTCATTCCAAGGAGGTAAGCAGATCAGTGCTAGCGATGGAATTACAGTACACATGATTTAACCAACAGCTATCACACTTCTAACATATATATATATATATATATAATATATATATATATATATATATATATATATATATATATATATATATATATATATATATATATATATATATATATATATATATATATATATATATATATATATTATATATATATATATATATATATATATATATATATATATATATATATATATATATATATATATATATATATATATATATATATATATATATATATATATATGAAACTGTCACATGCTAAGAAACAAGTACCAACTATTTGAGTTAATAATTATACTAATACGGCTATATTAAATCTTACTGGTATGCATGCAGTTATTACGGCATGGCTGAATACTTCCCAGTGGAAATCAGACTGTGTCTGTGTGAAATACAAGGTCTATCGTAGGTACTTGACCATACGCCTTTGAACAACATGAATAACGGCTCTATTGATAGACAAATAAGTGCTCAAGAGAGCCACTGGTGTATCGGCGTCAATAATTAAAGGCACACTGGCGAGAGCGACGGAATTAGTTCACCTTATACTTATTGACAACAAAACGCTGCCTACTGCTCGGCCAAATTGGCAGTCGCTATTCAAGCGTAGCACTGGCTCGCGGTCTTATAGAAGGCAGAGAGTTGAATGCACCGTCGCCTAAACGGCTGTCTTAATGTGAAACTATTATTTTTAATAAGTGCAAAATAATTATCAGATCCAATACTTGACTGTTTGAATAGCAAATAGGTCCGTCTAGCTAACAAACATGTCCGCCACAAATGCAAAACTGTTGGACATTGCGTCGTACTGTTCGTTCCATTTCTGGCCCAAACATTTGTCTTTGCGACAAAAACAAAAGGCAAAGTTGTTTAAGCGAGAACAGAATGTACAAAAGTTTGTTGTGACAGATGTACGCCGCCCTAGTAATGTGATGTCTAAGTAAACGTGGTTGCTAAGGCGAAGCTTGACAGAGGTCATGCTCATAATTAGGATTGCGACGTTGGACTATGGATCTATCATATCATACACGTGCACGTATGTACGCACGCACGCACGCGCACTAAAACCTTGGATGTCATGCTAACTACCATGGCACGCACGCACACACGCACGCATGTACGCACGCACGCACGTACGCACGCACGCACGAATTTAAGATCGTAAACCATGCATGCCACTCTTGACAGAGATTCAACGTGATCAATTTTGCACGGATATTCAATGAGTGAACTCCCCGAAGACTTTACCACGTTTACAAAAACGGCTGAGTTAAGAGTTCGTAAGTCTTTCGTGAATACGGGCCTTAGACCGCATTAACATAATCCTATCATCCCCGCGTGGTGCACAGTTAAAGCCCCCTCCTCGACTGATTTAGCCGATCTCGAATCAGACCCGATGTGTTAATAGTTTAAATAACAATAGCAGTCAGTTTAATAAAAGAGCGCATACCTTTGTTAAAGTCATTGAAACAATTGACTTTGATCCAAAAAAAGTTAGGTCGGGTAACTTGCGAAAGTGTGTATAGTCTTATGTTATAATGTAACATACTATAACATAAGACATATATTATATAACCGGACTGCCACGTTTAGCCAACTTTCGCTGACCGGATTCGGTCAACAATAATTCATAGTTTGGTCAATGATTTCACCAAAACAAAATGACAGATTTGTACAAACTAGCTAGCATGTCGTAGTCGATACTAGATAAGTTCATGTTTTTCGCTAAATGAACCTGAAATGAGAGGAGCGAAACATTGAACTGACGAGAGACCATTAACACAGTCGGTTCATATGCGACGCGACGCCGAGTGGGCGACAGCTGGTGGCGCGTACGAAGAGCGCCCTGTGCGAAGGACAGTCAAAGAGGCGAGTCCCGAGACATGTACCGTCCGTGTAGCAGGCGATGTCCTCGTCGTCCATCTCCAGACCGGCGACCAGGTCATTGCCGACTCTCTCGAGGAGACCCAGCCAGCGGACCGTGCCGCGGCGGACCGGGTCATGCAACACCTCTACCCGTGTACCCACGGATGGGAAGCGCTTCCCAGGGGGATCGAGTGAGACGTCTTCAACGACGGCGGAAGCTCCTCTGGTCAGCCATGCCTTTGGATTTGGGGGGCGGGAAATCTTGACTTCGGTTCCGATGTCGACATGCCAACGTTCGCCGTTGCCTGCTGCGGAGTTATCGGGGTGCTTCATTTCTGGGTTGTTCGCCACACACTCGCTAGTCACCCCTGGGGTCGACGCGTCCACATCGCTGGCCTTCATCAGTCCCAACACAGGCACGAGGGCCGCGTGTCCCCGCCGCGATTGGAACAATTCGCGTTTCCGGTACTTTCCGGAACCGGAACCCACCGGATTGTCGAATTCGACGCCTGCGTAGACGTCCGTGTCCGTGGCTCCCGGGAGACGCCCGACCCACTTCACCGTTGCCTTCTCCGGCCCCGTATCGCTGAACCACACAACACGTTCTTCCGGTAGCAGCGCGGTCTTCCCGGCATCCAATTCGTCACTTCCGGTTAACGACTGTGGCCCTTTTATCGGGGTTCGTCTTAAATTAACCAATGAAACGAATATTCCGTCAAGTGGCGCGCAAGTGAAATACCGTTTATCGTTTATGCTTCCATCGGAAGTACCACGTCCGGACATTTGTGCGTCTGCTTCGATACCGAACCACACACCCATGCGGCCTTCGACGTGACCTTTGTACCGTATCACGCCGGTAGCGTTCATTGCCAACCAGTCCAAACCTCGTAATGTCACGCGATTTCCCACGTCAACCGTCAGCCCATCCTCCATCCAATCCCTGTTCTCCAACACCGTCAAACGATCACCCTTTGACACGGCAAGCAACAAGGACGCTTCTTCCGGTGTTAACTGGCGGATGTTGACAGAACCACGCTCAATACTGTAACGACATTCGTCTCGGAGCTCGTCCCCAGGTACGCGGTCCCATGGTTCCATCCAAATCAGGGACGAATCTTCGTCCTTACCTTCACCCTCACATGCTATCCACAGCGTGCCCCTCGCTTCACCGGGGAGTGCGTCGTACACGATACTTACGTAAAACATACGTGACGTCTTCACCTCAATGCTTCAGCTGCAGACAATAAATGAAGCAATCGCAGTTCCAATCACGGTCCAGCTACAGATCTATCACATGCAAACCTAACCTATATTTAAACATGAACGTATTTTCTTCCAGGGGATTTTTCTCGCTCAGCGGCTCGTGTCAGCTGACTGATTGACTGACCGGACTGGTAAACAGATCACCAGCCTTTTGCGTCATCATCTATTCGTTTCTTTTTCGTTACGTCTACTACACCACACGGAACCGGGCCCCCGATATTGTTATGGATATATGTTGCTCCCCAATATATGTTGGAAGTATATAATATATATATATATATATATATATATATATATATATATATATATATATATATATATATATATATATATATATATATATATATATATATATATATATATATATATATATATATATATATATATATATATACACTACTCTATGCTCGCAGAAACGAACTTCGCCCCACCCCCGATACTTAATATCCCCCCGGTCTACACCATGTACAGCCCCCGGTCTACACCATGTACAGCCTCCCCCGGTCTACACCATGTACAGCCTCCCCGGTCTACACCATGTACAGCCCCCGGTCTACACCATGTACAGCCCCCGGTCTACACCATGTACAGCCTCCCACGGTCTACACCATGTACAGCCCCCGGTCTACACCATGTACAGCCCCCTCGGTCTACACCATGTACAGCCCCCCGGTCTACACCATGTACAGCCTCCCACGGTCTACACCATGTACAGCCCCCCGGTCTACACCATGTACAGCCCCCCCGGTCTACACCATGTACAGCCTCCCCCGGTCTACACCATGTACAGCCCCCCGGTCTACACCATGTACAGCCTCTCCCGGTCTACACCATGTACAGCCTCCCCGGTCTACACCATGTACAGCCTCCCCGGTCTACACCATGTACAGCCCCCGGTCTACACCATGTACAGCCCCCGGTCTACACCATGTACAGCCCCCGGTCTACACCGTGTACAGCCCCCGGTCTACACCATGTACAGCCCCCGGTCTACACCATGTACAGCCTCCCCGGTCTACACCATGTACAGCCTCCCCGGTCTACACCATGTACAGCCCCCCGGTCTACACCATGTACAGCCCCCGGTCTACACCGTGTATAGCCCCCCGGTCTACACCATGTACAGCCCCCCGGTCTACACCATGTACAGCCCCCCCGGTCTACACCATGTACAGCCCCCCGGTCTACACCATGTACAGCCCCCCCGGTCTACACCACGTACAACCGTTGATGGTTTTACACGCAACGCAATGCAAATACTAGAAGGCATACGCCACAGTCCTCTTTTATAAGTGCCAAATCTGCATCATACACACGCACGCACGCACGCACGCACGCACGCACGCACGCACGCACGCACGCACGCACGCACGCAAGTGTCTGAATTCTACGAAGGCCAATATCAATACTGTAATTATTGACTCACGAAGCTAATTGTATCATCGCTACTTGGCAAACATTTATGACTCGTCCAATATTACATTGGGTTTTTCCACCTAGCGGAGTATAAAAGTGTTTCTGTTTCACTGTGACGACGATGTTGATGTTGAATACATGTTTTATGTTATCCCCGAGTCTGACCGATGTAGTCTACCGTCTCCTTTAGATAGACTTGTCGTATCTTAATTACAAAAAAACAAGTTTACATTGTACATTCAAATTCTAGGCACATGCTAAGTTGTCAAGGTTGTTGTCGTCGTATTCGCCGGTATTCTGTCGCCAAAACTACTGCAAGTGCTGTTGTTAAACTTAATTATTGCAATTCCCTTTATCACAATATTATTCTCAATGACACCTTGAAACATCAACGTGTGCACATTTTTTGACAAGGGTAGTTACCCGGTCTCCTCGTTTCCCTCATTTAGTACCACTTCTTAAATCATTACATTGTCTCCCAGTCTTATATCGCATTATTTTTAAGATATGCACAATTACCTATCAAGCACTTTCATCCAAGCAACCAGCATCTTTACATTCACTGCTCACTCCTGCAAGACGACAGCCCAGACAACTTCGATCATCTCATTCTAATTTACGTTTCGTTCCCAGTGTTGAGCTTTTCTCAGTTGCTGCACCGACTCTCTCCCTGGAACTCACTCCCTGGAACTCACTCCCTGGAACTCACTCCCTGGAACTCACTCCCTGGAACTCACTCCCTGGAACTCACTCCCTGGAACTCACTCCCTGGAACCCACTCCCTGGAACCCACTCCCTGGAACTCACTCCCTGGAACTCACTCCCTGGAACCCACTCCCTGGAACCCACTCCCTGGAACCCACGCCCTGGAACTCACTCCCTGGAACTCACTCCCTGGAACTCACTCCCTGGAACTCACTCCCTGGAACCCACTCCCTGGAACTCACTCCCTGGAACTCACTCCCTGGAACTCACTCCCTGGAACTCATCCCTGGAACTCACTCCCTGGAACCAACTCCCTGGAACCCACGCCCTGGAACTCACGCCCTGGAACTCACTCCCTGGAACTCACTCCCTGGAACTCACTCCCTGGAACTCTCTCCCTGGAACTCACTCCCTGGAACTCACTCCCTGGAACCCACTCCCTGGAACTCTCTCCCTGGAACTCACTCCCTGGAACTCACTCCCTGGAACTCACTCCCTGTTAGTGTTAAGTCTAGGAAATATAACAACATTTCGCCGTAAGCTAAAAACCTACCTATTTATACTTGCTTACCCTACATAGCTCCCCACCGTACTAATCGAACTGTTTACAACTGGAACTGCTTATCGATTAGGAACTGCTTAACCCCTTTTTGTGTGTCTCCCGATGATGTTATCGCAATAGAAGTGTGTTACACTGTATTGTGTTGTGTCTACCAAATTACAACATGTGACCTTCATGTGATCTCGAACTAGGCCCCCCAAGCCAAGCACCCCTTCCAAAATGTTTGATGCTTTAGTCCAGTGAGTCACGATCTCGTCAACATTTAGCCGTAAGTCACTGGACTGTATAGTGTACATCGATCGTGACAACAAGATGACGTCACAACAGCATGTTACGTCTTTGGTTTGGCGTCTTCCTCTAGTTGTTGTTTAGCTGTAGACGTGTATAAAAACGTGTCATTCAGTTTTGCATAAACTAGTCTTTCTGACTGATTCCGATTAGGACACACTACATGTTCTGTTTTGGTCGTGGCGTGTCCTAAGAATTTGTTTTTCTTCTCGACTGACAACATTTCGCCACACACCAGACAAACAGACTCGGCATTCAATGCCGTAACTGAATCACCATTGCTGACGGCGAACAGACCACGCGGCTAAACAGACTAGGTATTTACGTTTCCTCCTCGTACCCACTTCTAGCACACAAAGCTCGCAGCAGATCTCGTCAGTTCACTCGATTTTTGGATCTCCTTGTCGATGTGGCCGACATCAGCCCAGCAGCCTCCAGTTCTTCGTCCACGGTTCATTTACATGTTGTTTTTGGTCTGGTCCTTTTCCTCTTTTCTTGTGGGGCCCAATCAAGGCAGTGCTGCTTTTCTTGTGGGGCCCAATCAAGGCAGTGCTGCTTTTGCTGGTAGATCATTGGTCATTCTGAAGACATGTCCGAGCCATTTTTTCATTTGAAGATGATGGAAACGTTTTCAAGTGTCGTTGTTCGGTTGAGTTGGGGATGCCTGACCAATTGTTATGTTGTGGAGTCTGGTGTTGGAGATGATCTCCGGCCAATACATTTGCAGTATATTCCTTATGCAGGTTCAGTGGAAACTGTTACACTAAATGACATCACATACAATCAACGATACAAATCATGTATATGTCTGAATGTTTTAATCAACATATAACGAGTGTACAAACAACATAACTAGTCCAATCGATACATTGATTTCAACAGAACACTAAATCTACAAACGATACGCTTGAAGACGTAACGAGAACGTGTACTCTGTAACAACAAAAACAATTATAATAAATTAATTAGTTATATTAATTATAGGAGTATTAGAAACATATTATAAATTAAGTAATATTATGAGCGCAAGTAATAATCTAAAATGCAAGAACATTAATCAAACTGAAAGTTAAAACATAGCAAACACCATTGCGTGAACCATACACAAATGTAAGAATTTGGAAAACTACACAATGTTATGCCTAACATATGTATGTACAGTATATTATTTTACTGCAACAAATAATAAATGCATGACTATTACTTTAGGAGAACATAACAAATATTTATGCAATATAGCTTTGTGGTATCACGCTAGCATCCATTATCTGATGCAACACTGACGATTTAATGTCCAACAAATCCCCATTATGGCATAACGAATGTAACTACACAATCAAAGTGTAATGAATAAAAATGCATACTTTAGGTGAATATTATTTAAAGCTTCCTCTACGTTTCGACTCTCGCTCGTTTACGAATATCTCACTCTACATATCTGAACATCAATGAATCTGATTAGCGATCTGCTAAATGCATTGTGGAGGTAGCTTTAACGTGATAATTTTGTGTCAACACGTTGGTATCCGTAAGGGCCGGTTTACACGAGCGACTAATTGCCGAATTGGTCGGCCGATACGGTGCAAGAATCGGTCATGCAAACAGCCTCACGAGACCGATTAGCGAAGCCAGTTTGTGTCGGTTCCAATTTAATCGAGGGTCGGCGGGGATTTTGAAACAGTGACCAATCAGCGACGGAAAGCACGTGCGCGAGACGAGATCTTTCATCAACGGCACGAGTCAATGTCTAGGTCTCAGTGTCCAATTCGAGCACAAATCGTTCGTGTAAACATGCCTTTACATACAATGTTAAAAGCGTTCACCCGTTCAGTACTTGGGACGGTAGCCATACTGTGTGCTATGATCCTTTAATGGCTGCGCTTGCCTGAGCAAATCAACAACGAAACCTGGTGGTCGCGCTAACTACCCATAGTCTCCACTGCATCGCCTCCTTGCGGTCACAGCTCTATCATTCCCATATTTCACATCAAAATACTACTCTCCATTTCGCCGCGTCTAGCGATACATGAATACGGGGCATCTTCTGGTATGTGCTTTCCAACATGTAGTTCGTCACGTTATTACATACCAGTGGAATGGACACGAGATTAGGCGCTGCGTCGCAGAATATGTCCGCACATCACGTGACCGGCGAACAACAATATTTGTGATATTCGCGCGAAGTCGTCACGTGCTGCTTGGAGCCCAGGAGTTGAGGTCGCGGTTGTCGACGAATCTGAAGAAACTTCGACTCGAATTCGGTCTCTCGTCGCATTCTCCCGCCATGCCACTCGAATTGCTTCCGAGTTGCTTCCGGTTGTTTGTGAAATAACCAATCAGAGGCGAAATGCTCGATTTGCTTCCACTACGACCCGTTTCGCGTTTCACCGCGTTCGCCAGCTCTCGTTGTGAGAGCGATATTTGAGTAACCGAATGCACCTCAGCATCTGTGACGCCAGCCATGCCGGACGCAGGCCGGCGAAGTTCAGCACTGCCGAAAAGATGTTTAACTAGCCCCGACAGCGATATGGACGTATGCTGCATTTGTGGCTGCGTGGCGACCCCCGGAAGTGACGTCACACTACCGGGTTCCGACGAGAGAGTGGTGCGTCTGCCGCCCATGTTGACGTTGAAGACTGGCAGATCAGAAAGACTGCTCGACCTACGCATCTTCAGGTGGGTCGGTGGCAGCCTCGCACCATCGTCTGCTTCGGTCATGTTTGAACGTCGATATAAGGTGTGGACTGAACGCGTGCACCGGGCAAGTCTTCACTGCGAATCTGAATAAAAAATACAAAATATATGTATATGTAACTGTTTGATAGTAATGCGGTAATCTGATTATGATCGAGCAAGTGTATGTTTTAGGCTCCGACAAGGATTTTCGCCCCCAAAAAACGATATTCAACATGACATAACTTTTTAATTGATGGATCAATCAGCATCACGTTCAATATTCACATAGACTAATGAAAATAGCGAAATGTGTGATTTCGAACATTTTAGATATGCCAGGGACGTAGATAATTTTTAAAAATGGGATTCAGACAAATACAAATGTGGACACATGGAACATTACTGTTGTGCGTGCGTGCGTGCGTGCGTGCGTGCGTGCGTGCGTGCGTGCATGTGTGAACAATAAAACAAGTGTTATTCTGCTGAATATTTAAATTTGCTGATTTTATTTTATATTTAGTGACATTGTATTTACATCAAGAAATCCAACAAGATGATTCTAGTATCAAATTCAAACTTAAAATCAACTCAAACTGTTCAAACTCTAATACAGAATAACAGTTAAAACAAGCAACAAATAGACTAAGAAAATTAAATATTAGTATTACATCTTAAGATAGAATTACATTAGCACCCCTCTAAATAATAATAGATTAGTCCAAGCGCCACCGCAAGCACCGCGCAGGCATGGCACGTCGCGACAGCGGGTCCATTGTGTCCTGGGGGAAGAGTGCGGAGGATCTACACAAATACGCGATTGTTTGCTATTAGTGTTAATCATTTGTGGATTCATTCTAATATACATCGTTATTTATAATTATATATGAATACATGTAAAAATAAAGCAAATAATACGAAAATAAAATGTACTGGATCACACGGACAACGATGGCGAAAATGTCAGTGAACGTTCTCTAAAATTAAAACGTATTTTCATAAATTTTGCTCATATGGTTAAGAATTTAACGACGAATGTAACGGTGTTGGACTCTTGACAATTGGACTAACTTTTGAAACAAAAAGATTACTGCTTGGCTATAGGTAATGTTTACATGCAAATAGCGCGGGACATTTTCCTAAATACGGAAAGGAGTCCATGACCAATTGGTGAAACAGCATTTCCCACCTAGTACATGACCAATTGGTGAAATAGCATTTCCCACCATATATAAAACGTACAGTGATTAGATACAACATTTGGCGAGGCGCCAACCTTTCGAAAGAGGCGCGGTTACGAGAGATTTTGCTGCGCTCCCAAAACGACAGCGAGTCGTTTTTCGCGGTTCAGCCAGGTGCGGCGGTTCGTACAGAGAGCGTGTCGTTCAGGCATGTCGAGCACTGGTTATATAGGCGTCTATAAAAGCCTCTATAAATAATAATGAAGTCATGGCACTGGAAATCGGCAATCAACAAATAACATAAATTAATGACCTTTTCATTGGTGTAATGGTTATTGGAATACAACAAATGACAATGGTTGCAGTCCACGCAGAAGTCCTTGCCCAGGCCTGTATATTTGTATGTTATGCTACTTCTAGACGCTCCACGGTCGGGTCGTCTCGGGCGTCAAACTTTCAGAGCCTCTACAACTCCACGGTCGGGTCGTCTCGGGCGTCAAACTTTCCGGGCCTCTACGACTCCACGGTCGGGTCATATCGGGCGTCAAACTTTCAGGGCCTCTACGACCCACAGTCGGGTCTTCTCGGTTTAATTTTTTTCGAAATTCATCTCGCTATTACCCTTTCTACGAACAATCGAATTACCCTCTGCACAGTCTTACGTACTGTCTACAACACGAAGAATGACGTACAATTGTTGACCGCGTCATGGGTCTTTTCTTCCAATGTCTAAAGTTACGTCATACAAGGACAAGGCGTCCCTACACGTTACTATCTTCTTCTTCCAAAATTCTGCCTAGCCTCAACAAGCTGAGGGCACAGGCAGACCAATAGGCGAACACAAAACTAATAACTTATATACAGTTAATTAATTTTGTTGCATCTAAAGTCTTGGATAACAAAGTGTCTGAGTGTTACTCTTAAATGCATCCAGACTGTTTAGACTAACAATGTGTTGAGGGAGGGAACTTCAGAGTCGAACAGTACTGGGGAAAAAAGAATATAAGCGGTAATTGCATCTGGTGTAAGGGATATGATAGGCTAAGGAATGTTGTCTCCTATTGATAACATTCACAGGGACAAGGTATTTGTTTGAAGGTATTCCCACTAGACCATTAACTATTTTGTACATCATGCAGAGCTTAGCATCTTCCCTGCGGTATGCCAGCAGTCTCCGCCCCAGTGCCTGTAGCATGCCTGTCACACTAGAAACATTGTGATGACTGTGCAAGACTTACCAGGCTGCATGACGTTGAATCATTTCTAACCTATCTACTTGTGCCTGAGTATTGGGATCCCAAAGAGCACTGCTATTCTCAAGAAGGGGTCTGACAAGGGCAAATGGAACTTGTAAGTTTCTGCGAAGGAAGCCTTAACAATTTATTTGCTTTTGATGAGATGTTATTTATATTGGTGTTCCACCGAAGATCTGAAGTTATTGTAACGTCGAGATATTTAGCCTGCGAGACAGTTTCTAATATTTGACCATGAATCATATGTGTGTTGTCAATGATGTTCCTGTTTCTACTTATTGGTATTACATTATATTTTTGAGGATGGAGCTCCATTTTCCATGATCTCCATTTTTCAAGTTTGTCCAGATCGTCCTGGGGAACTGCAGCATTTGAATTGGGTTTAAGAGCTAGATAAATAAAGTGTCATCTACAAATAACCTAATTGTAGATGTTATATACTATTAGGAATATCATTTATATAAAAGATAAATAAACATGGAAGAACAGAACCCTGAGGCGCCCCTGATGTTACCGGGACCTCGGAAGATGTTTCACCCTCTACTACCCCTCTTTGGGATCTATTTGACAAATGCCATAGTGATGGGTAAATCAACTTGTTATGACTGACCTTATCGAATGCTTTTTCAATTTGAGAAATCAATCATTATGACATCAGTTTGTGTACCAGCCTGCGAAGAGGTAAGTAAATCATGAATAAATGGAATCAGTTGTCTCACAAGACAACCCGAGAACATAAGCCATGTTGAAGTTAAGTTTCCCAGAATTGTCAGGAGACTCCCAGAAATCAATCAAATTTCCCGGTCTCCCGCACGGGAGAACAAATCTCCCGGATTTCTAATGAAACAAAAAATATTTTTGCGTGGCCTCAGTTTTAACAAGATTGCCATCCCAAACAACAAGTTCCAGATGGCAAGTGGACAAGGAAGCCATTGGCTTATCGAGAGTCCAACAATTTTCTCATCTATGTGTAGCCCACCCTTATCAAATATATGTCAATTCTATTTTTAAACATATTCACACTACTAGCATTAACACAATCATTTGGCAGTTTGTTCCATTCATTCATTTCTCATGTCCAACCTACACTGCTCCTTAACTAATGCTGCTTTGTGTCCTCTTGTTCTACTGCCTTATTTAAGTTTGAAGAACATATTCCTATCAACATCCTCATAACCGTTCACTATTTTAAATACTTCTATTTGGTCTCATCTTAGTCTCCTGGTCTCTAGTGTTGTCAAACCACATTGTAATAAGCGACTTTCGTAACTAAGGTCTCTCAATTGTGGAATCATTTTGGTTGCTCTTCGTTGTATTCTTTCTAGCTTGTCTATGTCCTTACGATACGGCCTCAATGCTTGAATACAATATTCCAAATGTGGTCTAACTATTGCTTTGTACAGGAGTACAATTAGCTGTTTCTCCTTATACATGATAGTTCTCGTAATTAATCCTAGAATTTGATTTCCTTTTGAAGCAGCAATCCCACATTGCTCTGAAACTTTCAAAACTGAAACTGTCAGCACTAAATGTTACTCCTAAGTCCTTTTTTTGTGTGGTTCTACCTAGTACAGCATCCCCCATTTTATATTCTTCGTCCATGTTTCCATGTCCTATGTGTATACATTTACACTTCGCAAAATTGAATAACATTTGCCATTTTTCTGACCATTTAACTAATTTATCTAGATTATCCTGTAAACTTTGTTTATCTGTATCATTTGTAACCTTTCTGAATACTTTTGTGTCATCTGCAAGTTTGAGTACTTTGCTAGATATGTCATCTTGTAGATCATTTATATATATATTAAAAACAGTATAGGGCCTAAAACTGATCCCTGTGGTACCCCACTCAAAACCGATTTCCAGTTTAAAATCTCACCGTCTACTATTACTCTCTGTCTTCTGTGTGTAAGCCACTTTTCTATCCAGTTGATTACATCATTACCTATACCATGGGCTTTTAGTTTAAGTATCAATCTTTGGTGTGGCACATTATCGAAAGCTTTCTGAAAATCTAAGTAGACAACATCCACTGGTGACTCAGTTAACAAAATATCACCAATACCTCCTTTTACTCATGTCCACAACAACAGCAAGGGTTATTTCAATTACGTTCTGTGCAGAATAGACAACACAGGTTTGGCTAAACAGTATTCTTGTGTCTTGGCATGTTGCGTTGTTTATAATATGCATTAAACGAACAATCCCCCATTATCGCCCATCAATACATCTCCACTTTATACGAGTTCTATTTAATTAATATATGTTTGATAATTGTCACAATTGGAGAACATTATAAATAAGAAAAACAATATTTTTACAAATAAAAAAATGCCTCTCACCTAGGGTCTCAAATGCCTTCATCACCCAGGATCAAACTTTGAAGAAAAGAAAATGCTTTAGTTCCAGCCCTGCCACTAATTATTATGTTAGCTGTGTATGTAACTGCATACGTAATAAAATATGTAGGCTACTGCCAGTCAGGCAAGGGATTTCTGTTTTATACGGTGGTATATTTCAGGAGTAGAACCACTTTCTTTTATTCCTAGACCATTATTATTTTATTAGTGCACAAGGACATTTTCAACTGCCACAATGTCTACATTAAAATGTCAGTGTACCATTTAACAGTACATGTGCAATGTATTGGCAACTAAAGCTGATTTCTAATGTAATTTTTATGCATGGCAGGGATGTGAAATACTGCAATTTACATGCAATTCTCTTATACTCCGAGACCCTCCGATTTATGCATCAATCTCCTGCATTTGCATTTCTGAAACTTAACATGTATGTATAATATATTTTGTGAATGTGCATGTTTCATCATGCTACTAACCAAGATGTGTTCCATAAGTTTTGAAGCAATGCAAGTGATAGAGACTGGTCTATAGTTTGAAGCCACATATTTTTTACCTGTTTTCAAAATAGATGAGACATTAACTACCAGTATTCCCTCACATTTTGAGAGTTAAAAAAAGCTATCAAGATATCCCATCTGGAGGATCGGCATTTTTTTTAGTAATACTAACAGCATACGTTGACATCAGGCAATTCCATTTCCACATGCACTGGTTTACAGGGATTGTTGAAACGCCAATTCTAGAGTACAACGCATCTAGAAATAACTTAAAATATGTAATCGGCTACAATCGGTTGCAGTTATACATTAACTCAATGTCTGAATGAAAGTCTACAAAAGGTACAATACTTAGAAACCATCCTCTGGCTAAAATGTATGTTAGCACATGGGACGTTGTGGTCTAGTAGTTAGAGCGTCGGACTGTTGATCAAGGAGACACATGCTCAACATTTTGCCTTACACCCAGTCTTTCCTAGCACAAATTTGTTTTTAAAATAAATCCATAAACAATATTTCCTCCTTCCAGACATTGTGAAAAAACATACAGAACTTATATCGTTTGGCTGTGCTCAATAAACAGTGCTCGCAAGTCAATGGCTAGGTTTCTAATGCTGTGTTAGATAGCCTGTTTTCAATTGGAATATCCAATGAACTACTCACAGTCCAGAGTCCCACTTACAAACCGCTGTTCAATGCAGGATGCTTTGAGCAACTGAGTTCAAACCAAAGACTAGGATCAATTTCCCATCAAACACAATTGAAACAAAGCCTCCTAACTTCACACAGGGCTGTATAGGTAATTATTAAACAACAATGGTGTCCTATGAAAAGTTAGCCAAGTTAATTACATCAAAACAAGTTAACCATTAATTGCAATTAATATCAGGGTAATTATAATAGAATTCACACAATTATACACAATACAATTGTGTGCTCGAAACTTCTCTATATGATTCTGTACTAGAAAACTTTGTTGTTGTTGTTGAATAACTTTGTTGAAATGCTTGTAAGAACTTTTATTTGTGTTAAATTCATACGAATAAAAAAATAAAAATAAAATTTTTTAAATGAATTTGTTTATTATTTTTTATCATCATTTTATCTAAACCATTGATCTACTCGTGAGTGCCGAAAAAAACGTATAGGCAAAATAACAGTATAGGGTGGCAAATCGGTAAAATTTAATAATAGTATAGTGCCGAATAACAGTATAGGGGGAAAAATTTTTCAAAACAAATAATAGTACAGTGCAAAAAAATCACACTTTTTAGTGCCGAAGCAATTTTTTTACTCGACGCAAACCCAAGCCACAGGCGTCCCTAGAAAACTACGCGGATCTCCTGTATTTTGGTTTTTTCTGCCAAATATGTATAAACTTTGTGCGTATTCGTGTCGCCGCAGATATGGTAACTGCATTTTATATCTGTGAAAAACCGAGGAATTTTCCATTTTTAAATGGACATTAAATTTTTATTGAACTGAATACGCAAGCCCATTTCATGGGAACCCGCCGCCAGCTGGTTACGACCGGTTTGAGGCACTGTGCACCGCGGCCATTTACGCTCGGTTTATGCGATGATAAAGGCGTTTAAACAAATAATATACCATGTCGTGCTCCCGAGAACTAAGGATTCTGACGGATTCATCTAATCATGGAATTCTAACGGTTTAATATAGGATCCTCAGAAGCATGGGATCCCGTTAAAGTCATGACTGTCGTTCGAAAGGATGAAAGCCGTCAGAGAGAACCACATGCAATTCTAGTTGGGAGCAAGTGATTTTAGCATGAGCGGTAAACCGCTCCGTGGATGATTGATTAGCGTTAGCTAGGGAGTGAGAGGGACAGGCTGGCACAAATGTTTAAATTTAATAATAGTATAGTGCCAAATAAGGTGCGTATAGGGTGGCATTTTTCATCAAATAAATATGATGGCACTGTGCCAAGTGATATTTTTTAGTCTGTATCACTTGTTATAGTAGACTGAAACATGAAAGCAGAAATTTAGTGTACAAAGTAACTTCCTATACAGTGCTGTATCCAGTCAAGTTCATGGCAGACATGTTCCTTCCAATATCAACTTGATTTTTCCGGGAAGTATTCAGCCATGCTGCAATTAGTTTCTTGCCAGGTACTCATTTCTACAGCTGAGTGAACTGAGGCAATATGGAGTGAACAAAATTGCCCAAGCTTCAAAACGAATGAGGATTCAAACCCCACTCCTCGCAATTGAAAGTCCGATGTTCTAACCACAACGTTACTGAATCCCACTGACACTGTGTCTGTGGAGGGGAAATGGAGGCCAATATTACACGTCTACCTTGTCGTTAACTTATTATTAGTTATGCTTTTTGCAATTCTTCTCACAGTGTGCCACATTGGTGCTTTGTCCATACCTAACACTGTTATTCAAATTTAAATAAGTAACACCATAATTGTATATTACGAATTAAATGGGATTCATGTTTTCAGTATGAGCAAGAATCTGGCATTTTGGTTTTAAAAAAGTTTAAACTCCTCGTTTCCCCAGAATCTCTTCATGGTTTCATGGAATAATTGCATGACCATTACATACATGTCGCTTATTACGTAACACACTGTGACACACCATATTTGCTGCCGAGCTAACGAGTTCTACCATGTTGATATTGTGTGGCCGCCGATAGAATTATCGATGAACAGCCTAGCCCTAGCCTAGGCCCTACCTCGCACCGCAATCACGCGTATGGTTTGGTTTCACGTCTGTAAAAACGTCGTTCTCCATAGTGACATACCTATCGACAAAAGTTCTCCAAATACCACCGTAATGCCCCGGACGTCAAGACGTTGAGCACCGACTATATTCGACGAAGACTTCGTAGTAAATACTCAGAGTTCGATCGTCAACAAAATTACCGTGTCAAGGTGAAGGTCGCTGGCGCCGGTTCAATCCGCTCTAGTCACTAGAATCAGGTTACAACTACTTTATGCGATGCAGCGAGGGAGGTGTCATTTGTGTGGCGTTTATCGCCTCTTGTTAAACTTGATATGTAAACATCACGCATTCATAAGTGAGATACGGGCAAACTTAATTACCACAGCGCTAACACATGAGATAATAGACGATAGATCGCGTGACAAACGAAGGTTTAAACGCCAACACGCCCACTCTAATGTAGATGCTATTATTATAATATTATAGTGGTATGTCTGTAAACAAGTCACATCAACATACGTTGTATGTTTGTAAATATGTAGCGTTCGTGTTTGTGTAAATATGTGTACTGTATTTCTTATTCACGTCACAAAAGGCATTATTGTCAAAATATCTCAGAGGGGCGGGTTATACATGCATAGAGGGACTATATACAGTAGAGATTGCATGAGAATTGATTGTTGGACTGTCTCTGTGAATAAGCCTGGCATGGCTTCCAAGTTGTCTACTTGCTTCCTGGGTTTTTTAATCTTGACAAATCTAATTAAAGCACACGCTATAGATGTACAATAATATATCGATACATACATACATACATACATACATGCATACATATACATAATATATATATATATATATATATATATATATATATATATATATATATATATATATATATATATATATATATATATATATATATATATATATATATATATATATTATATATATATATATATATTACGCATGCATACAGTGGTCGTGGACAAGTCCATTTCCAACATACATACATGATTTATATAAGGAAAGTAATGGCTACGGGGTGTTTAAAATGACGACTGGGTCTGGGCCTGGGGTGTCAAAATTGGCTAAATTACCTTTCAGATATTGACGCTGGTCTGAATATCATGTGTGTGACATCTGCAATTAAACGTTTGGATTTTCTACGTATAAAAAGGTGATCGGTTTGGAGTACGTCACAAAACACATGTAGGATTAGAGTCTACTTCTACGGCAATCAAGTGTCCCAGATCATGTGTCGCGCAGTTCATAAACCGCTGTCCATTGACGTCACGTTGACGTCGTAAAGGAATAATTATTAGCCGAATGTTCACTGAAAAGCAAGAATGTGCAATTTTCAGCCACCCGCTAATTCGGGTCATGCAAAGTGTCAATTAACCTTGTCTGGGTAGCATGCTATGACGTACTCTTCTCGTCAATGTGATGGATTACAAATGAGCTTCGTTTTTATAGGGGTAGGAACTACTAACCCCACTAACCAACAGCACCAGCTGCGAGATTCAATTGCGCTGACTAACGATTCATCCCATATCTTTATATATATATATATATATATATATATATATATATATATATATATATATATATATATATATATATATATATATATATATATATATATATATATATATATATATATATAATGATGAATCAACAACTCTGAATTGAAAAAGCATTTAGAGGGATATGTTTAAATTCCGGGGTAGCTAACCCTGCATGTCATAATGAAAAACCTTTAACTGTGTCGTGACGCTTGGGGATAATGACGTCGTGCAAGAATACATACTTGTACTTGGTAAACGCAAGTATACGCACACGCGCGCAAGTACGCACGCCCGCACCCCCCCACACACACTCGCCAGTATCTATTGCGTCAGTTTCCTACACAAAACCAGGTACACGTTCTCGTCAACAACAAAAACTATGCCGTCGATATTAGGCATAATCTTAATCTCGAAAATCAACCGGTAGCAAAGATTAGAAAGACAATATCCAGATAGCACGAAAAGGCTGATATGTGGTTTCTGTTTTAGATATGACGCCATAGTACTACTCAATACGCAACAATTGTTTCGTAGATATGGTGACCATCTCTGTCAAATAAATCATTAATTCAAAACTCGATTATGAAAATGGCAATAAACGAAACATCACAAGTTCAACAAACACCGCTAATACTTCCCACATACCTTACTAACAAGTTCCAAATAAACAAGAAGAATCTCTACGGTGACGCAATCATGTACAATGAAATATGCTGTACTACTGCCGGACAATATTAGTAGGAGTCTCTTGACCCATAGTGAAAATACTGTTTAGTATTTTGCAAAATAGTAATCCTACGACTATAAGTATACGTGTGTATGATTTGTGATTGTCTGGCAATTATAAACGACATACAGATAAAAGCTATTTCCAAGTACATGTAGTTACTTTGCTTTTTTAGCATTATGGATCAAAATATTAATATCTTCTGATTTCATCGTTGCTCATATCATGTCCTGTTTGTGGTAGCCAAAAAACATAGCAGTGATCTTCGGGATATCTATCATTAAAACGGATAAACAGTGGCCCAACATTTTTAAAAGCCGTCTTTAAATGGGGAGAAAGGTCATAACAACAACTGTTTTAGTGCCAATTTTCTTTCTAAATGTAAACTTTTAGAATATAAGAACACTGTACTGGGTGATTATAGGGGGCAGCCGTGGCCTAGTGGTTAAGGTGTTGGACTCTAAATTCGAGGGTTGTGAGTTCAAGACCCACACTGGGCACGGTTCGTTTTCGAAGCTTAGGCAATTTCGTTTACCCTACTTTGCCTCAGTCTACTCAGCTGCAAATGAGTACAAACACTGTTTGGAAGGTACCTGCGATGGACTAGTGTCCCGTCCAGGAGAGTCAGTATAACTGCACCCTAAGTTGCTTCGCACTACAGAAACCAGGTTTAAGCACTGGCCATATAAGCCTTCATGGCTTCCTAAGGCGTAATGCCTGGGGGATGACTTTACCTTACTGGGTGATTATGAACCAGGATTTAACATAGTACTACACATGTTAATCTAAAGTACGCCTTACATCTACTATTTTACTTCATGTCAGCATTGTCTCATTCAACCTTTGGGGAAGACAATAAAGTTTCACATGCGCCACAATCGAGGCACACAGAGGCCTACGAGCCAACGATCCCTATAGGAATACTATAGGAAAAAGGAAAACTGCTTATTATAATTATGTTAAAGGACCTATCGCTGGATAGCATGTTAACAGCTTTGCCTATTACGGGGTTTCGTTTATTATGGATATGGATAACACAATGCATATCGCAATAATTAAGGATCATCGTTTCTCGAGTACCAGGATCGATACTGACCTTAGAGAAATAGCTTAACTAATTCAGTACATATTACACGCTTATTAATAATGCATATAATCAATATCATTTTGCATACATACCAGCCTCCTCAGACCTTATCATTTGCCCCCCCCCCCCACCTGTTTCGTTACAAGTTTCCAACAGCGTTCTGATTCTTGTAAGGAGCGCCAATGACCAATGCTTCGTGGTTGGGTGACCGTGGATGACCGGGGGTGACCGTGGGTGACCAGGAGACCGGACACAGACTAACCAAGAACATCCTCGAGCACAGCGGTGCAGTGGAAGAAACTTTGAATGACGCCAAATTGACGGGTATATGGTGCTGGCATGGGAATATTTGTAAGGGGCCGTGTGGACCCACCCCACAAACACCACGCATCGGCGGGTTTGGAGGAAGGCACCTTGTGAACAACGACCTGGCTGCCGGTGTGCTGTGGAACTTGGAGTCTATGAAAGGTTGAATTAACTCCAGTACTCCAGAATGGAATCGCCATAACAGGGGAACAACCGAGTTGTTTGTTTTGCAATTAGGAACTGAACTCGTAAGATTAGACAATTAATTTAACTACACTTAAACATATATAATATATCTTCAATTCCGCTCCCTCAATGTATCTTAAGCATATATAATATATCTTCAATTCCGCTCTCTCAGTGTATCTTTAGCATATATAATATATATTAAATGCATCCGTCTTGCTAGATCATTTAGATATACGTGATAATAAAGTATCTCACTTGTTATCCGCAATTATTACGCACGCAGAAGCTAAGACCTTTCAACGATTAATATCACTTCTTGTTCAATCAAACATTTCCTAAATTTAACTAACATTTGCACAACATTAATCATCCGTGACAATCTAAGATGCCGTACATAGGATACCATACCAGATAACATTTCTAAATTTAAATCGTTGGCACAAATACGAGTTGTGCCGAATTCAGTTGGAAGTTATAAGGGTAGGCCTATATGGTCAAGGGTTATTCGAGGTTCCAAATTCTCATCTCACACCGGCAGCCTGTAGGGTTGTCAACTAGACATGTACGCTCTACCAATATGACGGGGCGACCGCGTTGAGGTCCCGAGACGTGAACCTCATCTTTCTGACTGGTTCCAGGCCGTTCCTGCTCAACGCCGAGGCGTCGACGCCAGGCCGCATGGGTGTGGGCGTGGGCGTGGGCGTTCTCTTGGTGGAGCCGTTGTCCAGCCAAGACCGCAGCCACGACGTTGGGCTGACCCGTCCCGTCTCCTCGTCCGATGACAGTTCTCCTGTGCTGCCTAGATGAGGTCGTTTCCCTGTCACGTGACCAGCCGCCGACCAACCGACGACGTCCTGGCCGAAATCCATGATGGCCGTTGGTGCCGTGGTCATGTATGAGGTCATCCAGCGCTCGTCCATCGTTGTGTTGCGTCTGAGGCCCTCGTTTGGCTGCGCCGTCTTCGAGGACTCTGTATCCATCGCGTGAACGAATGATGACAACGTTGCACGCGGAAGAAACTGGAGTGTTTGGCAGTAATTTGGAATCGTTAGTTCGTCGAGTCGGTTTATCTCTGCCTCTCTCGTCTCCTCCGAATGGACACGTGACGGTTGATGAGGTCTAGCGACTAGCTGACACAACGTAGCAGTACATCGGCACCTGGAATATAATGAAAAGCCGGGTTTAATCACTGCTCGGTGTGAAGATTGATTAGTTCATTCAAGTTGTGTAATCATTGTGACTTGATGAATCATCACCTCTACATAATGCATAGGCCTGTGGTAATACAACTCACCTCCACCGCCGATTGATGCTCTAATTACCCCCCACCCAAGAAACGACTGCGAACGAAACTGTATCAAATATTTGACGATAAACTCGGCTACGTGTTATATCATCATTACCATGCAGTGTTGACCTCTTCAGTCACATACAATGATTAAAATAGTTGAAGCTCTTCGCCCTACCCCCCCAGTATTTTTCCGTTTCGCCGTTACATACTAGCATGATAAACTAATGGGTAACTAAGACCCCCCCCCCGACACACACGCGCGGGAACACATATTTTGGCCTCCCCCTTTGCGAAATCCTCGGTACGCCTCTTGTACGACAGGAATGGTCTTGCGAATATATTGGATCATTTAAACACAACTGAACATCTGTTAGAATCAGAGACAAACATTAGCATCGTCCACGATACTCGAATTTTTGTTGCACAACATGATACCGTCATAATATTATAGTATATTCATTTTGTAAAAAAACGACAAATGATACTTGGTGTTTATTGCCATTCCGCACGACAACGGAGGCCATAAGTGCAGACATTACGTATGCAATACATCATCTCGTTTATACCGTGAATGGATATTTGAAACGTCCGTGTAGTAACAGTCATTGGCGCAACCCCGATAGAATTACATCCGTCTCGCACGTTCTCGGTCTAGTACACGCGCAGACATGCTAATGACAGCATCTGTGCTCTCTACAGGGCACGGTAACATCCGCCCAATTGCTGTGTCAATATTTATCACTGCGGACGTGACGACTGCCACGATACAAAGTTCCGCCATCCACACATAAGAGATACTTTTATGTCACAGCAGATGTTGCGGAACATTGGTAGTCTCACAAGGGGCAGACGTAAACAGTTTACATAACACAGTACAACGCCATATGTTGACGGCACAGCTCTGTCGAATGACCAGACAGTACAATAACTTAGAACAGGCATTGGCATGGTTTCATGTTATACAGTGTTACTCATAATCTACGGACACGTCTTAGCATTACTATACCAGCATCGCCATCCTACGAAAGATAGATCACAACACCAAAATTCAGATGTTGTCTTGCCCATTCTAAGCTTAGCTCCTGTCCAATTAGACCTAACGTGCCTGACGAAACTCTACCTCGCCGTACTCAGACTGGTGCAGCCGTGTTGTAGTCCTGACGTGTCATTCTGTGAATTTACGACGATAAATGCAGAAGACGACGGACGCACTGTTCGTGCAAGTGAAGCTCGCATCAGTGTCTCTCGTTGAAGACTCACGATATGGAGTCCTCTGACGTTCCCGTGACAAAGTTGCAGCTGTCGGGAAAACCTACACCAATCGCCGCTTCACTTCAGATCGACTGGTCAGTCTGGCGGTCAGTGCCAAGTCGTCAAGATTGACCCTATTGTCTCGCAGACGTAATTCATAGTCACGCCACACCTCCTGGTGTAGTGGCCTATTACGTGTTAGCCTGGGCGGCGGCGATGCTTCACCTAGTCACCTACACGGTTCCCGGATGGCGAGGCAGTGCGCTCGAGGATGCGATTTCGATTGTCTGACTGTTTCTATGGATATGATTACATTATATATATATATATATATATATATATATATATATATATATATATATATATATATATATATATATATATATATATATACACACACATACATATACATATACACATACACATACACACACACACACATATATATATATATATATATATATATATATATATATATATATATATATATATATATATATATATATATATATGTGTGTATGACGCATGCGCGCACGCATACACGCACGCATACACGCACGCATGTATATGTTCTTCAAATATACATGTGTAATCCCCGTCCCTCCGGTTACTTCGCTGTCAAATCAAGAAAGCCATCCAAGTCCTGATTAGACTGCGACCAGACCTGATGTCAACCTCACCAGAAGGATACTTCGGATGTCAGGGGTGTGTGAATGCCCCCTAATGTGGCCCGGGTTGTCAGCCCGTTGTCACCTTTCCGCACTGGTTGGAAGCTGACATAACACATTATCACACATCCGGCTTCGTAGCAGGGTTAGTTGCAATTGTAAAACCCAAACTTCAGAGCAGCTGTTCGGCGCGTCGACGCAATAGAGTTGTTATTACACGGCTTGTCCTGTCGTGCGTCCACAGTTTCACTGTTTAACCGGTTAAGGAACTCTCCTCCCTCCGTTTCTTACGCCAGTGTTGCTCGTAGTTGGGCATCTCAGCCTATGCAGATATTTTCCAGAACCGTACGTTCATGCCATAAACATCAGTACTAATTAATACAAAGCAAAATATGTCTATATTTTATATCCTCCTCAAATCGCCATTGGACTGCAACAGCTTATCAACACCAATAGTCTAGTGTCTCTACAACTGTACATAGTAGGTCCGTCGACACCAGGAAAGGGTTGAATATTTACGAGACTGTTGCTGCGTTCGAATGCGCTCGACCTTCACGTGAGTACGAGTTCACGATATGTATATAAAGTTCATAACCCCGTGAACTCGTAGATACGAGTCGTCAACTGGGGCTCCTTTTTTAAATTTCGAGTTTTCGATTGGTAATTACGAGTTCACTAGGGTCGTGAACTCTATTTAGGCCTACATGTCGTGAACTGGTAATCACGAACGCACTGGAACGCAGCATTATTCCATCGCGTGTTATGTGTGAGACACACTGAATATTGTAATATGACTATACGAATGTCAGTACATACATGTGTATAAAGTGCATTAAAATATGTAAGTAAACGATTTAGAAAAATGCAATTAACCAAGACTATATAAAGTCACACTTGCAGTGTATTCGTCCACCATTTCACACGTTTAATGGTTCTCGGTTTTATGGACGGCATCTCCATACGGCGACCACGACACGTGTGTGTGTCGGTGTCGTCTCAGGTTGGGACGTAGGACCATGCAAGATACTATAGTGACCACGCTGGATGGTGGGCATTTTTATCATCTGATAAACAAACAACACTCGACGTGACACGGACCATCGTTTATTTGTTCGACTTCAGTCTCACTGCAGAATACACTAAGAATCGCAGACCGCAAG
Organism: Lamellibrachia satsuma; assembly: GCA_033239005.1. Taxonomy (NCBI): domain Eukaryota; kingdom Metazoa; phylum Annelida; class Polychaeta; order Sabellida; family Siboglinidae; genus Lamellibrachia; species Lamellibrachia satsuma. Next base: position 3,224,447 of record BSQZ01000034.1, on the reverse strand, counting down.
CGTTATCTGTCAGGAAGGGACCGACCGCTGTGTAAACACGGGTGGTCTATCAGCTTCAACATCACCGGCAGCATCCAGTTATATCGCTCCACTTAATACAGTGGCGCTTGGACATACAACATACTATAACTATTAGGTGCTTATCCATAGCAAAATTACCAATGCAACTCATCTTTATTAAACATTCTGGTTTCGGCGAAACGTAATCATAAACATTAAAAAACCGTGTAACTGTGCACACATGCCAAGACGTGGGGTCTCTGACCAAGGTTTTCTATGTTTGTGCATGCATAGTGTGTGCGCAAAGCTGCTGTGTATACAGCTTACGTAAAAAAGTTTAATGGTTATGTTGTTAGTGCACTCGACCCATCACGACGAAGACTGGTTGACTGAATTCCGTGCTCAATGGGTACATTTGATACCGCCCGCTGAACAACAGAAGCGTGTTGCATAATCTAGACGTGCAGGTGAATGCACCGGTCTCATTTCATGCGGCATCGTATGAGTTTCTATGACTTAGTCATTTCATGCGGCATCGTATGAATTTCTATGACTTAGTCGTGCTGTATTTGCCTTTGCTGTTAATTAATCTGTCTGCACCATACCTCAGTTTGGACAGGTCGAGTCACATTACGCCGATTGTAAAACTGGTGGTAGACTCTTATAAATCAACAACCAAACTTCGCTGCATTGTGCCATTCCAAAGGTGGCAATAGGTCAGCTGTATATTATCTGAATGTCCGTCCGTCCGTCCGTCCGTCCGTCCGTCCGTCCGTCCGTCCGTCCGTCCGTCCGTCCGTCCGTCCGTCCGTCCGTCCGTCCGTCCGTCCGTCCGTCCGTCCGTCCGTCCGTCCGTCCGTCCGTCCGTCCGTCCGTCCGTCCGTCCGTCCGTCCGTCCGTCCGTCCGTCCGTCCGTCCGTCCGTCAGCAGACTGACCGAACTAACTGTCGTTCAAGGACCACTTGCAAACACACGCGACTGCATAACTTGACCTAAACAGCTAGGTAGGATTGTCAACAACATTCATAAATGTTTTCGCGTGCTCCAAACAGTTGTGGTCGTTTCCTGTAGTTAGAAATGCGTCAGCATTTATTACCCATGGACGTTGATAACACGACTTAACATTTTATTGGCCTAGGCAACTTGGAAATACCCTCTTCTGGGACAAAACATAGTGTTTAATTTTAGTTAATCACCCGTAGTGTTGATATTTACTTAGTGCATATTTTTTTCCGTATATAAATCCACAATTTATATAATTCCCGTGTCTAAATCCATAATTTTTATCATTTATGTGTCTAAATCCATCGGTCATTGACATTGTGACTCCCCCAGTGTGCGGTCTACGAGCGTGTGATAATTTAATTGACTCACCTTATACATACGCACTCAGGCGACGACTAAGCTTTATAGAATCATCATCTGGGCACAGGGAAGGTTTTTCCCGCCGTCCCCAGGTCCTGGGATCTACTCGTTTGGTGTGGGATGATGGAGAGACGCGTCTGCCTTGCATCATCGGTCGGTTTCTCGTCCAAAGTACAGTAACTGCGTCGCGGCGATGTCGCCGGCTTTTATAGTGCACGGCTGATCACGTGGTACGTATGTTGGTCTCGAGAACGAGGCTGAACAACTCGATTGGCGGGAAATGGCTTTACTAATTGCCGTGTCGTCATAAACTGTAGGGTAGGTTTATACGCGCCATTCAATACAAAGCCGTGCTTGTAGGCCCTACCTATACTCCACATAGCCATAGAGGACATGGAAACATGGACCGAGAATAAAAAAATTGGGCATAGGTACAGGGCCTAAGTAGACACACAAAGGGAAATGACTTAGGAGTAACTACATTCAGTGCTATCATGAACGTTTCAGAGCAATGTGGGATTGCTGCTTCAAAAGATAATTGGGAGAGCTATCACATTTATATGGGGAGACACCCCTGTACAGGCCTCGTTTGGATATTGCATACAAGCATGGAGGCCATAACGTAAGAAAGACAGATAAGCTAGAACGAATACAACGAAGAGCAGCTAAAATTATTCAAGAAGTGAGAAAACTTAGTTATCGAAGGCAGAATGAGGTTTGACAAGATCAAATACCAGCTAGGAGACTAAGAGGAGACCAAATAAAAGTATTAGCTGTTCTTCAAACTGAAAGAAGGCAGTATAACCAGAGGGCACACAAAAATTAAAGCAGCATTAATTAAGGAACAGTGTGCGTGCGTGCGTGCGTGCGTGCGTGCGTGCGCGCGTGTAGCGTAGATTTCTTGTGTCTGCACTCGATGCTTGAAAACTAATTAAAGCCATCACTGGCCTGTGCTGTTGACCTATAAACATAACGGTGTACTCGTCACGAATGTAAACAATACGGCACACGCCTGAGTTCATTCAGGTTGTGTCGAGATGATGATCTCTACTATACGTTCACGTGGGCTGTCACTAGTGACGCACGTGCTAAGCTGGTGGTCTTTGTCGAGGGGATAGAATTCAATTCGGCGTACCGAGATACACGGGTGTAAGGCCGACTAACGTAGAACAACTTCGATCCGATTATACTAACTTGGCATGTAGTTTTATGTTATACTATGCTAGATGCTATGCTATATGCTATATGCTATGCTATACATGACCAAGACTCACATCATCATATTCCACTACGAGTGATTGCAAGGGAGAGAACGGGCAAGGGGCACAGAAAGAGACAGATACGGATAGGGGAGTGAGAGAGGGAGGGACGGAGAGAGGAAAGAGAATATTATATTATACCATGCTGCGCTGCGCTATAGATTGTGTGTTTGCGACATCATCCATTGAGCCACGGACACGTCTATTAAATTATAATCGTGGCGTGGAGATGAATGCATGGTTTGATTTCAGCATCGTGTGGATGTCAGGGAGGTGACCTATCTGTACTGTACGCATTGACTCACACGGTACATGCCAGTGCTCAATGTCCCTGGCGGTTGAGGACATACATTAAACTAGGCAGTATGTATCTCGCGTGTTTTTAAACGAAACTATGCCATTAAGTTGCAAACCTACAAAATTAGTTACCAGACTGAGAAAATTAGTTACGAAAACGCCTAAATGTGATTTTAAAACACTAGAGACCATGAGATTAATAGGATAACAAATTGAATTATAAGATGGTTAAGAAAATATTGACAGAAGTATTTTTTGCACTTAGATTTATTGAAGGAACAGTCTCAGAAAGTTCTGATTCTGCCAGAGAAATGGAACAAATTAGAAGGGCGAATTACACATGAATTATCGCTGGACTCTCAATCAGCCAATGGCTTGCTTTACACTTGTTACCTGAGGTTTTTTGCTTTGGGTTATAATTTTTGTTAAATTTGGGTAAATATTTTTAGCCATGTTTTGTAAATGTGTCAATGAGCCAAACAGTGCATGGCGACTGATATGTCATGGCGACTGATATGTCATGGCAACTTATATGTCATGGTGACAGAGAAGCTTGCAGTGGAAAAATGTGCTGACATAAAACTATTCATTCATAAGTATCCACCACTGTCAATAGCCAGCTATACCCACGCACAGTTGAAAACAACATCTACAGCTGAAAACCGTCTGCAACAAACTGAAACACGGAATAACATGGGTGAATAAACTTTATTCCACACAACATTTCTGCATGTGTCATACGACTGAAGACGCATGGGAGAATAAAGCAGTGCATTCATACAATCTCTCAAAAAAAATTCTACCACATACACACTAAAATGAAACACATATATTATGTCATTTAATGCACAGCAGAGTAAATTCTTCAATCACACACACTATGATTTTTGTAACATAATTATTTTTCGTTGTAGATGCTACATGTTTATAAGCAATTTTGTAAACATGATCTTTATGTTTTGTTCGCGTCTGCAAAACGATAAACGTAGACATATAACGCACAAATAAAAGTACAATTATACAAAAATCACGGGGCACAAACGGGTTCGTTCAACACATAGGGCATGACATGTATATACTTTAATTACGACAAGTAAAACAGAAACTTTAGCTTCCGATTTTGGACCAAGTTTCAACTTTCAGGCTCCAAATTATTATATTTAAAGTTCTGAAGTTTTTGTAATATTTGTGTTTATAATATATTATACACATATATTGTCGATTGTAAGACTTCGCTGGCACAATTTTCAACACATGCTCTCATTCTACATTCCTGGTTACCACAGAAACCATTTTTGAAGAAACAATGTAAGAATATCCCATGAACAGCCGTTAATAATATTATTACAGCATACATCATTTATAAGACTCTCAACACTTTGATCACATTTGAAGACAAAACTGACTCAACTTCCATTCCACATTCTGTTATGCAACTATGAAGTGACGGCGGCGTATTACAATCAACTCAACACAACTGCAAGCAGCTCAACTTTAAAGTCCTGAAAACAGTTTCTATGCTAAATATACCACAATGCCCCAATGAAAACAAAAATATGATATCACCTGTCTTAACTGAGCTATCGTTTAGGATCCAGAAACTGTTCTGTCCAACTTGAAAGGCATCAAATGCCACCAATCCAAATGTACAGCAATGGCACATTTCAAATAATGAAAATCACAGGTATGTCATAAAGAAAAGAAGACAATATCAAGTCACGTGGGAGAAACTACAGTGAAACAGCAGGTGCATAGCCATTGCTAGCAAACGTCCACACACAAACCTATAATTCATAAATGTAAAATAAAGGAAACCAATATCAAGCACATGGTGTACCTGTAAAATAACTGCACAAGGGTTTAATTTATGCAGGTTAAATGCATATCATCTGAACCTAACCCAGTGCCGCATAATGCTGACTGTACTTAAGACTAGTGTCTTTATATACATCACTATTTCCATAGTGCCGAAGCATCTTAACATTACCAAATACACATATCATATTCAATGTCACATTTGTGGACACTGCCACACCTTTGATCAGCACAACTAGTTCCACGATCGACTCCATGACTGCCTACACACTACAGTGTACGTAACAAGTGCCCTTTACAAACTCTCAACATCTACGACAGTGGAACAATATACATTCCTTCTACCCCTACCCCTCTACTACCCCACCCCACACACATAGACCCTCTACTACCCCACCCCACCCCACATAGACTTCAGGGCTCCTCGCACAGCAGATGAGTGGGACAGAAGACTCAGATTGACCACTCTAAAACAGTGTTTTTCATTCTCTCCAATTTCAAACAAACACCTTAGATTCATACAACCCCCAAATAGATGTAGTTTCACAATGAGTTGTTTGCATTATGTCACAAGTAACTGCAATTTAAGCATAACCCAAACATGTTATCAATCCAAAATACACAAAACACCAGCATACATGAAATAGTCATTCTAAAATTTTATATTTCTTTAAAAAATACTTCCCAACCTCTTTCAGTCTGACTATGGAATCCCCCTCAGCACCATGTGATTATTTTAGCCAATCAGAATAGCTCCACCAGTGGAACTGCAGACACAATGCCCGAGGCATTCCTACAGAGAAATCACATCCTTGTTAACAAATGGTGATCTTGTTATCACCCCTGGTAGAACCACCCCTATAAATGTGGATTTGTACTTTGTCCCACTTGCCATATCAACCAATCAGAAACGTCGCTACAAAACTTGCAGTTTGGCTATATATAGCTCACTTCGATGCTTCAAATGACAAATGCACTGAATATAGCTGTTTTTAATATTTTGTCTGCATAATACTCTGAACCTGTATATATCTGACTGCAACTGATGTATTAAACATTGTTTATTTTATATAAAACTTGCCTTCTCTGTTGCTTCAATGGCAACACTGGCAGGTGATCTGAAATACAAATAGTGTCTTGATATATACCAGGAGTTGACGTATAGATACCATGGTTCACACAAGGATGAGAAATCGCACAAGTAGGAGAGATAACTGTACAGGTGCTGTATATATTATGAAAGTGCATAGTGTTAACGACTGACATCGACTGGTTCTAAGAAGTTATACCCTGAGGCATCCACTAGGCAAGTACCCTTTGCAATGCAGTGGCTTTCTATGTACATAAGCCTACTAATATTTACAGGTTACACAGCAGCGGGTCCAGGGGGTCTTAAGGGTCTCAAGAACCCCCTAGGCCATGTAGGGGGGTCTTAGACCTCCCTGTGTCCGTGGCAAATATTATAGTAAAGGAACACGTATGTAGGCCTACATCAGAACTAGTGTCAATATAAAAACTGAAGTATTAGTTCGCCGGCTAATATTAACCCTTATGTAAGTAGAACGACACGTGTTGCCCCCTCCCCCTGGTTCGTAAATAGAATGACCTACGACTGATCGAGACCCCCCTGCCAACAAGCCTAGATCTGCCCCTCGTTACACAGTACACACACAGGCCATCTTGTTTGGGCAAATATCTGTCTGGTTCCTGCTTCACATGCACGCATGTGTGCATAGTCTGTACCAGGGAACAGAATGTTTAAAAACCAAAACTGACAAACATCTCAGAAGGGCGGGTTACACATAGATGAATAATCGCTGAACTCTCGATAAGCCATCGGCTTCCTTGTCCACTTCTGGTTTTTTATTGTTTTGGATGGCAGTCTTGTTAAACCTTAATAAAATGTTGTTAGATGTAGTATCTGAGACGTATTTATAATAACTCTAAACATTATCATTGCTTATGTGCGTTGAGGGCAACAGTGGCCCCATCTACATCCTGGACAATACTTTAAGTGCAACATTTTACCCACCAATGAGCCAGGAGCGTATTTTCCAGAAAAATATTCTCTAACACACCTGAATACATATTATTCCAGCGACTAACTTTCAACATTTAAAAAACTTCAGTTGCCTTCTTCAGGAACTGAGACAAGGTGAGCCTGTGGGGTACAGAAAAGTGACACATGGGGTCACTTTTCTGTACAGAAATGTGACCCCGGGTCACTTTTTTATTGCAATATGCCCACTGAATTGTGACCCCACTATAGAAATGTGACCCCATCTTAAAAATATATATTAAAACACAATAAGTGGTTAGGAGTTTGGAGACGCATTTAGGTTGATTAGTTGCATATATCTGACTATGTAATACATAAATGGGTATAATTAGATAATAATTATTATGAAGTTGTTCACCAATCATGCATACACAATGCAGTCCTACTGTAATATAATTATTTGATGTTTATTAATTTATTTAAATATAATAAATTCCAGCATAAACCTGTATTACATTGGTTTATTTAGTAATACATTTAAATTAATTATGATTATGTGTTATTACATTGTTTATATGAGCCATTCTCGTCTACCCATAAACCCATTTTAACATGCTACATACAAACCCAAAATATAAATACAACGTATACCAAACTTACATACATACATACCTGTTATATTTAAATTGCAGTCTGACCAATAAATAATTAACAACATGGTCAACATTCAATGGGGGGTTACTTTTAGCAATATGCCCATTGTATTGTGACCCCCATCCTAAAAATGAAGTCATAACTTAACAAGAATGTATATCAAACTGACATACATACATACCTGTTATTTTTAAATTTCACCCAAACAATGACTAATTAGCAACTGGGGTAAAAATTCTATAGGGAGGGCACTTTTCTATAAGAGAAAAGTGACTCAGAGGTTACTTTTCTATGGGGGTCACTTTACTATATCATACTGGTACGACTCAGCTCGCCATACCACCTGGCGAGCAGAAGAACACAACCCCAGAATTCAGTTCCTGGAAAAGGCAACCAAGGTTGTTGAAATGTTGAAGTGAGTAAACTGTAATAGTTGTCAAGAAGAATACTTATATTTATTCATTTCCCAACTCGGTGAACTTTTTCACCAATAAATGACTCTGTAATTATGTGGGTGTACCACACTGGTAGATGGCAGTGCATAATAAACTCTGAATGACTAGTTCTACACACCTCGACAATGAATATATTTGATCAGTGACACGATCTTGCACTTTCTACGACTGCCCAATGTTTGCTAATATACTCCCAAGACAAAACTATCCACCTAATATGACTGGATTGAACACTGCACAAACAGAAATCTTACTGATCAGAAATTCATTGTTCCATTCTCTCACACTGATATAACACACGTTTGTCAAAAGCTAATAACACAAAACCACTAGGAGCTTTTGTTTCAGCTCCCGTATAGTTATAGTACACGCACCTCACAATCAGTGCATGGAAAATTTATGCAATGTATATGTATATTTTGCAACCAAAACAAGAGTGACTTTTTTAATAGTTATGATAACATTTCATCACAGCTCTTGATAACACTGATAACTTTCCACTCACAAATAAACATAATTTCTTAGAAGAAAAGGGGTGATTTTCTATTATGGCACGCTAGTCTATTGGACACTATACGGCACCATATAAACATAATTACTACTTATTATCGCTGATGCATATAAATGCTACTTGTGCTAATCCCTTGAAGTTCCAAAGATAATATTATTACTACACCCAGGCTGTTTCGAAGTCCAAAACTTGATATTCGATGTACACCTGCTCGCTTGAAATGACCACAATTTATTTTGCTTGTTCGTGAAGTTAAACTGTGTCACTCACAGAAGTAGTGTTCAATTTATATCACGTCCCTCCAACATTCACTACTCAAGAGTGCTTTACACTTCACCTGTTCACACAAATACTGAAGCATCCAGTTGCGCTGCAGTTGCTTTTATAAATCCATTGCTGGAATTCAACCATTGTCTATTGCCAGGTATTAATTTTTACAACTGAGGCCAAGTGGGGTGAATGAAATTGCCAAAATTTTGAAACAACACCAGGTGGATTCAAAGCCTGATCCTCTTGATTGACAGCCCTCTTGATTGACAGCCCAGTGGTCTAAACACCAACTACTGTGTCCCACATAGAATGTTATGCAACATCTTCAAGAAGCAAGTATATCACTCATTAAAAAATCCACATCTGTGTGCCAAATACTGGATATGCCTGTGAGGAATACATACGTGTCGTGTGACAGTACACTGATGTGCTTAGCTTAAACGGAATGTACAATGATTTTCATAATGATTCACAATGATTTTCATAATTAAAATGGCCCAATTCTTTTAATTTTTTTATGTAAAAATTTACCTAAATCAACAAATTTACACTTCAGTTTTTTTCATTATTCTATTATATTTAATGTCAGAAATTGTATAAAAACAGGAGTTTGAGAGGCCAATAAATCGCCTGATAAAAAACATTATATATTTCACCCAACAAATGTGCTGGGAGTGTGAAAACTTAGCTTTGTACAGTGCAGCCATCAACACAGCAGGGACTAGGGGCTGTAATGCCAAACAATTCCAGTCGCAGGTACAACAGTTGATTTACAACACAACACACCATAAGACGCAGCAACCAATGCCTAAACCGTCACCTATGACAGTCAGTTCACTGGTGAATGATGCTGATCAAAATTCAACGCTCTGCTCACCGGCGATCGAGTACGCTTCTTTGAAATTTTCGCCCTAGGTGGCGCCTCCAATACCAAGCCGCCATCACCAGACATATCGCCACCTATGGCCGCTCCGTTTGCCACCTCTTCATTGACGCTGCTCACATAACTGTGGTGGCTGGAATCCACGCCGGGGATACATCTCGGCTGGGGCTTAAACATACTCGCCAATCCCTTCCAACTGTCTTCTTCTGGTATATCTGTGTCGACGCACATATCCTCTTCGCTTGGGGTTCGCTCTTGTGGCGTCGCGCCACGCGAGAAGTAACCGAACGTGAACTTCCGCAGCGATGTTGGGCTACCTTCGGGGCTGGGGTACTGACTATGTGCAGGAGTAACAGGCAAGGACTGGATCATAAAAGCCTTGTTAGTGTACCCCTGCGAACTCGACATGTCGTTCACGATCTGTCCACCATAATAACCAGCATGCACTGAGACACGCCGTCGACGTGGTGATGTGACCACGGACTCGTATAATCGGTGCTTCATGACTTCAGAAGAAATGCGTCGAGAACGGGCGTCTTCCTGCATCGACATCAATCGACTCGAGTCAAGCTTTGAACGTGATCCTGAAGCAAGTAACACTTTACATCGTTTTTATCATTAATTCATGTTCTATATATATATAATGTGGTTTATTAAAACCCATTTGGGAGGTCAAGATCTTAGTATTATAGTTTATACTATAACATGACAATTTGAAGAATTATATAATTTGCAGAATTTGCATTTCAACACTATAGTGAAAAAATTTAACTCTTGATTGTCAGAGCACATTTTTTCCTGTATTTCTAAATTGGTGTATGTACAACACTGTATATTATTTTCTAATAACCCATTTTCCAAATAGATTGTACAAAAGCCACATTATTACTGACAGTATGTAAATAAATTATCATATCAATACCAACATGGTAATAATTTATTATTGTAGTGTATTCAATCTAATCAGTGTGTGACCCATGTTAGATGATGGTAAATAATGATTATGCGTAAACCTACTCGCAATGACTAAACCTGGTCACAATGACTAAACATAATTGCAATTACTAAACCTGGTCACAATGACTAAACATGATTGCAATGACTAAACCTGTGTCACAATGATTAATTCTAGTCGCAATGACTAAATGTAGTGGCAATGACTAAACCTAGTCGCATTCAGACTTGAGTATGTATATATACGTACCGTATTTAAATATATACGTACTCCAAGTTCCATTCATAAATACGGTCCAATCAGCGCCTTATTAAGTTTTGTTGTGATGTTTTCAGAAAGAGGCAAGCATGTGCAGTACTGCAATGTCAGGCATCTTTTCTCAATGTTTTTAATTGAGAATGAGATAGGAAAAGTGAATTTTCAGCATCGTTTGTCATAATTTTTCGAGGTTGCCGAAAAGCAGAAATGGCCAGATCGAGTGGCGCGGGTGATCGGTCTTTCGGTGTGTCATTTGAGATGGACAGTGACGAAGAATTCAGCGGGTTTTAAGTGAGAGATTTTGTGTTAGTGGAGGAACGAATCCAAGATTGTCCAGTTAAGTTCAGTCGAGAAAGCGACGACGAAGTTGATGTACCTGACTTCGAAAACAGTGTTATCCGACGATAACACAGTGATACTTGATCCAGACGATTCGGACACTGTGCCTGTTTTGTGTTTTATTTGAACATTAAATTTTCGTACGTTTTGCGAATAGTTATAGCAACTACAGACTTGCTGACTGGTACAGACTGGTATTCAGAGATTATAGACATTGCTACTACTCCTAGAAGTGGATATTTATATCAGTGAACCATTTTTATTCATTTTTTAAATTTCCGTACATTTTGTTGTTGCTTTCCACGGCAATTGTCATGCACCTGTCTGTGTTTTCATGAATAAATTGTAGTTGGATGGATAGCTCATTTATTCAGCTTTCAAAAAATGTTATGGGTCTGTCTCTTACTATTATGCTGTTGTTAGGCAACCCCCTATGCAGGGAAACAGAAAATTGGCAATTGCTAGCAGGAATTCAACAAGGCACTAAAATAATGTATTTTTTACGTAACTTTGGTGCGAGTCAAGAAAGCATGAACCACACAAATCTTTTCATTTTATTTCAAAAACAGTAAAATAAAAACAATACAAACTTACCAGATAATGTTGCTAAGCTTGTTTCTGATCCCAGTCTGTCTCGCGTGCCACGAAACTCAGCCATTGCCCGATATTTACTGCGGCGCGTGAACGCCCGGAGCCGACCAACGGGTTTTGGGGGCACAAACGAGAAGTTTGCAAAAGGATCATCATCGTGTTTTTCAGACTGTGAGTTGACCACTCGGCCTTCCGCCATGTTCAACATGAGCGTGCTGGTGGAAGAAAAATATGGTAGTTACTTGGTGCATCTTGGACATTGACGAATGTTCACTCAGTCCATGACAAATTTACATTATTTAGCATTAAACATGCATAATTTGTGAACATTTATGCCAAATCATTAAAAGTTGCCACTACAAGGCGCCTACAATTATCTGTGATTACACTACTCACATGACAACTCAGTGTTAATGTTCTGATGGCTGATTGCTGATAAACTTACAGAATCAAAATCAATCAATGTATGTACACCATTAACATAAATGTATGCATCAGTGGTTCAATTAGTGTAGGTCAATGCAAGTAAAAATTGCAGCACACACATTCACAGAGCATCACTTGACCTGTGCCGTGGCAAGTGGCCAAAATGTCAAGCCCTGAAAATAGGTACGTGACAAACTCCGCCACCCTGCGGCGGCCGCTTCGGCCGAGAGCAGCGTTTCGCCGCAGAGCGCTTCGGGGAAAGGGGTCGACCCCTTTTCTGTAGTGTCATCGGTCTATTTGAGGGATTCCCAAGCAACAGCCATACTGATGACATAGTTCACGTGTTCCCCTGCTACCTTGTTTTCGAATTGTTGATATTGGAGGCAAACTTTGAAAGTTGTGACATTTTGAAATCAAAACTTTTTAAACTTTATACACATGTTTAATGTATATTTATGTATATATTGGCCAAGTTTGGGAGAAATCTATGGCAGAGAAGTATTTGTTTTTAGCCGCAGTAAAACCGATGTTCGCTCCGAGAAATGTCGATGTTGACAAATTCGAACGATCACCCACTGTTTTATTTTACCATCAAAACCATGTTTAATTGTGCAATTAAGGCATCCAGTATTAATGTTATATTATTTTAGCCAGTTATGGATTGTTGGTAACTCATGCAATAATATGGATTAGTGGATGATTGACGATTTCTGATCGTTCTCAATCATTGTTGTCACCAGCCCGGTGATCACGTGACCTGTTTTAGGCGTCCTCATTGGCTATTCAGCAAGTGCTTACAAACAAAGACACGTGCATTTAAGCTTGTTTGCTGTTAGATCTATAGAGGTTTCAATGAATTCTGCTACATCAGTTGTTTTTACTTATTGTTTGACTGTAACTTAGTGTGAGTATTTAGTATTTGGTTATTTTACTTGATAGTGATTCTTTATTTGATGCAATTAGATCATTTGATTGAGCAGTCCTCATTGACATTGCTTCTGTTTGCTGTTCAGCCTATTTGGAGTTTGGAGCTAACACAAAAGGTGATTCAACACAAAAAGAAGCCATTGTTACTCTAAATTGTAATTGAAACTACTTGTACGTCTTTTATGTGATGAATACTTAATACACAAGCAGTTAGAGTTAGGTTATTTGAGTGGTGGGTCTGATTATATATTAGAACACATCATATGCTCACTTAAGTATAGTATATTGAATCTTGTTTTAATATCTATAATCTGGATACTATTGCATAGTAATTAATACATTTTAATTTCAGAAGATGCCTCCAAAAAGAAACGGAAGGCTCCTGCTGCCAAAGTTGCACTTGCTACGCAGCATTTAACAGACAACTTCGCTACCTTGCCCTGTGCTGGTGAAGACGTCCTGAATGGTCATGTGTTGTTTGTGTACACTGAGCATGACCGTGTGATTTCACGTACACTCACAGCTTTGAAGGATACTGTTGATGACTGACAATGAATACATGTAGAACAATTGTCATTATGTCTAGTTTCTGTTGTTTTTTTTACTGAAAATGTCTTTGAAATTGTTCAGGTGTCTGTGACTAACAATGAATACATGTAAAACAATTGCCTGTATGCCTAATTAAGTCAGTTAATTAGTTATTCTTGAAATAATTAATTATATGTAATTGTGGAATTGTTCAAGTGTCTATGACTAACTATGAATATATGTAAAACAATTATAACGTTTGGATGTCTGTATGTCTAATTAAGTCGGTTAATTAGTTATTCATGACATAATTAATTATGTGTAATTGTGACATACATTTTACATACTTAATTTTGCTATGTCCAGTTTCTCTACTCCTTAGTAGTGTTTTATTGTGTGTATGTCATTGAAATATATTAATTATGAATGACATTTTAAAGAAATTGATGAATCCAATAAGTTGGTTAATTAGTGATTCGGGAAGTAATTAATGATGTGTGATTGGAGAAATACTATGGACAGACGCATTACTTTCCCATAACCAGTTTGTATGTTATTTTGTGGTGTGATCTCATTGAACATTTCATTAAACTATATGATGTATGAATGAATTTATAAAAAAATAATTTCATTAAATAATTCGTTTGAGTAATTAATTATTAATCTAAGAACTGAATTGGCATCACAATGTAATGAAAACTACATCATTATAAATAGTTGTCCATAGGAATTATGCACTAAAATTTTTATCTTAATAATATTAATATTAAGAAAGTTGACATTTTGAAGTGCAAAAACTTGATTACTGTTCACACGTTTGCCTATGTTTTACTGTAAAACAAAGGGACGAAATTTAGACATAATTTCCGACATTCAAATTGGCATAACTTTCTTAATATTCACCATAGAACAAATATCTAAACACCATGTTAAAGCTTTTTCCAAGCTCTTGGTGGTATCAGTTATTTATTGAGATACAATGTATTCTAAAATAATTGTCACATACCTACTGAAAACATATTAATAAAACTGTTGCCAGCAAAACTCCTAACCCTGACGGTGGGAAATCCAGCACCCAATGCTGTTTCCCATAGAGTGAATTCAAGGTTGAAGTACAGGCCCTTGCGGCCTACAGTACAGGCACAGTATTGTCAGCAATAAATCTTATCTAGAAACTCGTCTACAGTTGGCAAATAACTTATCGTAAGAGATTTATGCACATAAATACAAATATGCACCGTCGAATAGTATTAATATTAACAGTAACCAGAAATGGCCAAAATAAAAAATTGTTGGACTCGAAAAATTAAGCCTATGACTATGTAGGCTATGATTTGTATACATATTTTGTTGTGATCATGCAAGGTCAAGGCCATTGTAAATGTCATTGGGATTTTCGATTTACCTGGTTTATTTGCAACGTACGCAAAATTATGTCATGTCTGTCGACAGTGTCTATCTTCGCTTTAACGGGTCGTATCAACTACAGTGTTGGTTTTGCGCTAAAATGAAAGAATGCCTCTTTATACTGATCCCTTTCCGTTAGCAGATCCCATTCCATCGGGTGTACTCGCAGTCTCGTACAAGTCTCGTAATTGCGTGATTCACAAACAATGTTACTTTTTCAATGTTCTTGCAATTTTTATTCACAAGAGATTACGTTTAAATATTTAAAGATAATAGTCGCACAATGCGATTAAACTAATTCACGCATGAAGTGTAACAGAGATTATGTTGACGTTTTCTAAAATCTCGCCAGTAAAACAATCACGTGAGCACGCGATGTCTTCTGCCGCTGGTAAGGATGTTGTCGTCGGTAAGAAATTCATCGAGCATTCGGACTGCATTTGTCATTGGTGCGGGAGTAGCAGCGACGGGCATTGGTTATATGGTATATCGTTACTGGGGCGGCAGACAAGTGGCAGATGCGGACGAAGGTTTCGTCGATGAAACGAAGGTAAACATGTTTGTGCGCTGCACATTCGCTGCTGCCCTGGCAGTACCGCTGTCAGTTGTGCCGCGGGCGAGACGTTCCTGACCGCTTGCCTAGTAACCGGTCGATGTCTGCAGCAGTGTGTGTGGGGACAGGTCATTAATTTACTTCCGTGTCATACGAATATAAAGTGCTAGTGATTTTGAAACGGTACCCACTTTCGAGGATAGTTTGCACCATAAAAAAAATTTCAACTTCCTTTCGAGGATAGTTTGCACCATAAAAAAAATTTTCAACTTCAATCTGTCAAATGACAATGTTCATGTCAGACAGTCAGTTTACTTACTTACTTATTTAATCCTCTTCGTGCAGAAGTGCACGCCACTGCAATCTATCTCTTGATGTTTTCTCCAGCTTCCTCCAGGTCAGGTTATGTTCATTTCTTGCTCCGCCATTCTTCTCCAGGTTTCTTTTGGTCTTCCTATCACCTGTTTTCCATCTGGTGTCCATCCCGAGAGCAGTTCGGACTTTTGCTGTCTGCGGCATTCGCAAGAGGTGGCCAATCGACTGCCATCTGCGTCATTTTATCGCCAATGTGATGGGCTGGGTTAACATTCTTCTGTAGAGTTCTGCATTGGATATGATGTTAGGCCAGAATATCTTTTAGTATTTTGCGAAGGCATCTGTTCTGAAAGACTTTTGTTGATAGTCTTTGTCATTTTCCAGGATTCTGATCCATAAAGGAGGATACTAAGAACATTGCTCTTGAAATGGCGTATTTTCGTTTTCTGACAAATTCTCCCAGATTTCCAGATGTTTCTGAGTGTAGCAAATGCTTGGCCAGCTTTTAACAGTCTTGCACGTATTTCACTTGTTTGGATCCCAGGTACTTGAACTCCTCCACCTCTTCAATGTTTTCACCTTGTAGTTTTATTGGTTCGTTTGTCCTGCTATTCATCCTCATGTGCTTGGTCTTTGTTATGCTGGCTTTGAATAAAATTTTTTGTGCTGTAGTGTTAAGCTCGTTTGTCTTTGATTACATGTCCGAGAGGCGGTGGGATGTTAGGCAGATGTCATCTGCAAAGTCCAGATCCTCTAGCTGAGGTGTCAGCGTTTATCTAATCCCTCTCCTGCCTGTACTTTCTACTTTTTGCATGATCCAGTCCATGCTCAGCATAAGCAAAAATGGCAAGAGGATGCAGCCTTGCTTCACACCTGTTTTTATTTAAAATGTATCTATCAGACTGTTGCTGCATATCACTTGTGCTGAAAAATCTGTATACAGCATGAGCATTTTGATGATGTTGACAAGCTTGGCAGGAATTCCATAGTGTCTCATGATGCCCCATAAGGACTCCCAATGAAAGCCTTTTCAAAGTCTATGAAATTAGCATAGAGCCAAGAGGGGTGTATTCCACTCCTTGTTCTTCTCTAGTATCTGCCTCAGAGTATATATGTGCTCACTGCAGGATTTTTCTTTCCTGAAGCATGCCTGTTCTTCCCTGATGTGCTGTTCCAGTTCCTTGGTCAGTCTTTCTTGAATAATTTTGCTAAAGACTTTGCTTGTGAGTGACAGAAGGTGATACATCTATCAGCCCCATTTCCAGTCCTCTGGTATGCTTTCTGTTTCCCAGATGTCACTGAAGATCTGTGTCAGAAGTCTAAGTGTGACTGTATCTTCAACCTTCAGCATCTCAGCTGTCACTCCATCAGAGCATCATCAGTTATCACCTTTATGGCCATTTTTCACGTCATCAAGTCTGTCTTTCAGCCTTTGTGATCTGGTTGCATTAATTTTCTGTTTGGGCTCTTTCCTTTCTGAAATCTTTATCCAAGTGTCCTGCTTCATCCATTCCTTCCTTTTCTTTGTCTTGTAATATCCCAGTTCTTTCACTCCTGCTTCGCGAATTGCTTGATTGAAGTTGGCTATGTTAATTTCTTGTTGTTCCCCCAGGGTGCTAAATCGTTTTCGCAGTTCAAGCCAGAATGCAGTCTTGACTTCGTTCTTCAGCCTCTTGGAGTTAAGCTCTCCTGTCCTCGTTGGGTCTTCCACAGTTTTAGGGTTACTGTTCCTGTGACTAGGTTGTAATCGATGGCCACATCTGCCCCTCTTCTTGTCCTTACATCCTGCAATGAACTCCTCCATTTCTTGTTGACAAGAATATGATCTATCTGGCTAGTTTATTTTCTTCACATAGTTCGCAGAGGCGCTGTCCATTATCGTTCATGATTCCACACCCTTGTGTGCCCATGTTGCTTTGGTCATTGCCCACCCTAGCATTAAGGTCGCCTATCACCAACAGCATGTCATGAGCCGGTACCGTGTATCACTTCTTGCAGCTGGTTGTAAAAAGCCTCCTTGTCCTCTTTTTCTGCGTCTTCTATAAGTCTTGCTCCCATGGGTTTCCATTCGATAGGTGTATTTTTTCCAGTTTGCTTCGGTATATTATGGCTACTCCTTCTGCATGCTGCTGATTGTCGGTTCTCCCTGAGTAGAATATGGTGTGGCTTGATGCCAGCTGTCTTTTCCCTGTTCCTGTCCACCTTGATTCACTGATTCCAAGAATATCTAAGTTGTAGTTGTCCCTCACCACCTGAGCCAGCTTGCCAGTCTGGTACAAGGTACATATGTTCCAGCAGGTGACTCTCATCTGATCTTCTTCAGTTTCAGGAAATCCACCATTGGTCTGTCAGCTTCCATCTGGGTTTGGCCGGTATCCTTCATCCTTCCAACTTCCTGGCTTGCTTCATTCCTGTTTCCACAGTTGGTTTGATCTGTGGTATCGGTTTCTGTAACAGCTTTTTTTACAGAATGGGGTTGTTAGCCCCATGTCCAACCCTCCCCTTTTACCCGGGCTTGAGACCGGCAAGATGCCCCAAAAGAAGCAGGGGTTGAAGTCAGTTTATAAACAGGAGAAAATGACACAATTGTAGACTGTCTATAGTGCTGCTGTTGTGCACAGCCACCTGTTTAAAATAATGATTAATGTCTAGTTGCTCGTTGCGTTGGCAGCATGTGCCAGTGAACTTGCTTTTTGCATTGTTTTAATTGGGAAACTCAGTGTAATTACGATGATGCTATTCGCAGACCAGCTCTGCGAATTACAGCAAAAAAATTGTTCTTGTTCTCAGAGCAGCTCTGCGAATAACGGCAAAATTTATTCGCAGAGCAGACGGCAACATTTATTCTTATTCACAGAGCAAATGTGCGAATTACGTCAAATTGTAATCTTTTTCACAGAGCAGCTTTTCTTTCTTTGTAATGCCCTGAGTATCGAGGAATAAATTCTACATGGTAATAAATGAAATAAATAGTAAGCTCTGTGAATTACAGCAAGTTATTCTTCTTCGCAGAGCAGCTCTTAATTATGGCAAATTGTAATCTTATTCGCAGAGCAGCTCTGCAAATTACGGCAAAAGTTATTATGCGATTTATGGGAGGACTGATTACGGAAAGAGTTATTCTTATCTGCATAGCAGCTCTGCAAAAAATACAGTTATTATTAGGCCCTGACTATGCATACGTAAGCCGTATCTTTAGACCACTATGCTGTTCTAAAAGTACAGCAGTCATTCCAAATGTGCTATTTGATTTCCTGTTACGGGTCATATTTTTAACACTTGATGGAGGTTGGGACCCCTGCCACATCCCTCACTATGGTATGGTATAGGAATACTATATCACACATGTGTATATATATATATATATATATATATATATATATATATATATATATATATATATATATATATATATATATATATATATATATATATATATATATTTAGAATACTATATATATATATATATATTATAGGTTATACTGTATATATATATATATATTATTTAGGGAATACTATATATATATTTGGGGAATAATATATATATATATATATGTATGTGGGAGTGTGCGAATACAAGGCAGTACTCTACATAGTGGATAACCAGGACAGATTTTTCAAACTAATTACCATATATACATTTTACAACGTGAAATCCTGACTACAGGGGATGAATTGAATGCATAATACACAATTGCTGTGAAAAATACGACCGGAAGTCCTGCAGTTTCCAAAATGTTTACACCCTAGTCAAATGTAATCGTACTTAGTACTGGTATTATATTGGGTGCTGTTGGAAGTAAGCAGCTTTTTAGCAGCCAGAACAATCCTTGAATTAACACAACAGAATTAGAAATTAGAAGGAAAATTTCCATTTTATGTGATACGTTTAATGGACAATAAAGTTTTCAATTCAGAAATGGCGATTGAGCCTTCAAATACTCTGGAAAGAGTTCCAAGAAAAAGAAAAAGCTCCATTGTTGGAAAATGTAAATCAGCATATAAGTTCATAAAAAGTAAGAAAAAGCAAACATTGTCCCGAAGCCCCAACTTGCATGATAGACCACAATGCTCAAACTGCATTCTGCACATGCGCAAGAAAGTGGTGCATGGTGAATGGTTGATTCCTGCTCTGCAAATAAGGATAACTTTTGTTTTAATTCGTAGAGCAGCTCTGCGAATAGTCAGTGTGATATAATTACAATCAGTAGTCTTTCACCATGTACAATAAAAATCTATTCAGTCATTCACTGATCAGATGTGATTCTTGATGAACATTAGTGCATGTAAAATAGTTCTCTATAATATACTAAACTTGCAACAGAACACTGATCTAACACTGTAACAGGTAATAAATTCCAAATGGTTGAAGAAGAAACCGAGGAAGTCTTAGTTTCAATGTTTATTTCAATTCTGGGAACAAAAACTAGATCACAACTATTAATCATAATTACCTCTCAAGAAACTTGCAGTTTGTTTTGAATATTTCGACGTCTCGGTTCAGCGTAGGTTTCTTTCTGTGGATGTTAATCACCTCCTTTATTTTTCTCCTGTGCCAGTTCTCTTCGTGGTCTAGAATATTGACGTCCTTCATAGAGCACTGATGACCTGTGTTCAGTTTGTGTTCACTTATAGCTGATAGGGGTTGGCGACAAGATAGATGTTCTTTGATTCTTGTGCCAAGTGTTCTGGCTGTTTCTCCTATATAGTGTTGGTCACATTCTGGGCATTGTATGTCATATACTACCCCACACTTTGCCCACACTTTGTGCCTTTGCTGTTCTGTCTTTTGGGTGTACGTCGGCCAGGAGCTCCCACCAGTCCTACTCCACTTGTGTCACATGACATTGGTCATGTGACACATCCGTAACTTCAGTCTGCTGAAGAAGACTGCGACATGCAGTCAAAATATTCAAAACAAACTGCAAGTTTCTTGAGAGGTAATTATGATTAATATTAATAACCAAGAAACCGGATCATCTATCCATTCATAGATCAAAACTAGATGGTTGAAGCTGTCTGGGCTGTCTTGCAGGAAGGAGTACACAGCGAATGTAAATATGCTTGTTGATTAGTTAGATGACAGTGCCTGATAGGTAATAGCTAATAGTAGTACTGTAGTACAAGTCTTAAAGATAATATGATATCACAATAGGAATGCAATATTCTGAGGATGGGAATATTTTCAGGCAGACACACAGAGTGAGCGGAAGGTGCTGGTTCTGGGGTTGGACAACGGAGGCAAGAGCACCCTCCTCGCCAACCTCAGCAAGAATGACCCCACCTCTGTTGCGCAGCCCACCCAGGGATTCAAGGTCATCTGCTACCAAACTGGGAAGGTCAAGCTGAGTTTCTGGGAAAGTATGTTTCAGTTCCAAAAGTGTGTTGTTTATATTCCTGTTCCTGTTGTACATGTGTGTTGTTTGTAAGAGCTAAGACTAAATAATGACTCGACATAATGACTCGACATGGCAAAAAGATGTCTCAGAATTTGCTTATATGTTAACCAATGAATAAGTGGCCACACCTGAGCACTTCTGCCAAAGAACTAAATATTTGCATGCAAATTGTGTCTGTAGCGCCCTATTATGGGAATGGGGGTAAGGACCTTAAAATGCACCAGTTATTTTTATCTGTTTTCAGGTGCTTCTAACTTGAGAAGTTTATGAACTACATATCTGATATATGCTGAATATGTAGACATATTGAAACAGATATGCAAAATTCATGAATGATAGGGCAAGGGACAATGGTTATACCGGGTGCACAAAAATGGAAAAGAAACTTTTTATTATTTCCGAGAAGGATTTCAGCAGTCTGTATTTCATTGTTGTGTTACAATACAATGTCCAGATTGCCACCATCTATTGTCAGTGATACTGGCAATAACTTATTAGTGCAGTAGGCTTCTAGTTGCCGTACTTTCACAATAATTCAGCCTTAAACATTTTCTTATTTTACAAATTTCAGTACCCAAAATGAGAATGTGAGACAAGTCCCATGACCACAACAACGGCATAGTCCTTTATTAAGTAAACAATATATTAAAATTTCAGGATGGTGTTTCATGTCATTTAATTTATATTGCAGCTGAAAGTTACTGTTCTGCCATTGCAGCTGAAAGTTACTGTTCTGCCAAATGGCATTTTCTCAAAAATTTCTCCCAAATTAGCGAAAAATATCCAAAATAAATGTGGCAAAACACCATCCTGAAATTTTAATATGTTGTTTACCTAGTAAAAGACTAATATACTGTGCATTTATTTAACTTTCTTTCTTGCCATAGAACTGTCAGTTTATATTAATTTGATGCATTCAACTGTCCATGCTTATGGAAAAGTTGAACTTTATAATGTTGCCTTCATTTCACATGAATAACATTATTTGAATGTTGAATTGTTTCATTGATGTGTTGACTGTTCCAGTTGGTGGTGCCAAGTCTATGCGTCAGTACTGGAATAACTTTGTACAAGATACGAGTGTGTTTGTGTTCGTTGTCGACTCCGCTGACGATGATCGTTTCTCTGAGGCCTTCACTGCTCTACACGAGATCTCTGGAGATGAACGTTTGAAAAAGGTTCCAATTGTATTGGTGGCCAATAAACAGGTAAATACCCTGGGTGGACAAAGAGACCTGTTAGTACCAGGGTTGGGTCAAAAACGCTTTTGTGGATCAAATACAAATATGTTGCATTTTAAATACGAATAAGCCCTGTTTTTAAATACCAATTTATATATATATGCCATTTTTAAATTTCAAATACAAAAAATTCAGATCATTTACAGAGAAGCCAAGATACAATTCTTTTTCCTGAAGCTGTTTTTTTACTTTTTGATATGTTTAAATATAAAAAAAAACTGTAAAAGGAATTTGTAGCATATAAATTGGCCTGTCTATAACTGAGATTTGACTTGCTGCAATTGCATGGCTAGGCTCTGATAATAGATCAGCTTTAGATCAGTTTTACCAGAAGTTATTTGCTCTGTATAATTTAAAATCTAGTGAATTTTATTTCATATATTGAAAAATTTGTTGCATGGCATACACAGTAATAGGTATTTTTCTACCACACTTACACAGTGAAATGCTTATCTATGATAGAAATTAAAGTACAGGGCATGTGTGTTTATCTGCTAAGTACCAAATATGTTTTCATAAAACTTAAAAGTGCAGAATCTACATTGTTTGTGCAATAAAACAACAACAGCGTTCTCAACTTTACCTTTTAAGATGGTGCAAAATAATGTGTTTAATGTCATATGATGCAAAATAATGTGTTTATATATGATATATTTTCCCAACACCATAAAAGCAGTCCATTGGTGAATTATGCGTACAACATTTGTTTTGTTATTCTCTATAATACAGGTATTCTCTATAATACAGGTATGCAGTTTTGATTTCATAACTGCATGTGATGGAACTATTGTTTTAATTTTGACATGCGAAATGGTAGAAGAACAATTGAAATTGATACACTGTAAATTTGCTAAAAATCAAATAGGCGTATCCATCTCGGATGATTAGGGAGCAGTGCAGGTCACAAATATTCCATTTGATATCATTATTATGTGCTAGATGTCTAGTGCCAGATATTATTATTAGCCAGATATAGAATGTAACTAGAGAATTGTTGAGCTGAGGTGATGTTGGTGCAGAACCTGCAGTGTTTGTTGTTTTCATGCAGGATGTGAAAGGTGCCAAAAATGCGCAGCAGGTGATGCATGCACTAGGCCTTGACAACCTCAGCCGGCTAGAGCATCCAGTACATGTGCTGTCCACCTCGGTTGTTCCGAACGGTTCACCCCAGGGCGTAGACGAACTCGAGAAATTACTCAAAAAAATATGTTCGTGAGTCATTGTTCAACCCACACGATCTGTGACTAAATCTCCTGTAATTGCAAGTCGTGCAAGGTCACACACCAAGGTCATGCAAGGTCACTGGTTATGTATGTGTCGTCGTTGCTCAGACCTGCCACTGTTTTGGTTGAAATCCGTATTTTTTACTTGAAATTCTATATAAATCTGTATAAAAAAATTTCATTGGTTAATTAAACATTCCTATTCTGATTGATTCGCCATCTACCAGGCTACAAAGTATACCTTATCAGGTTTTGTAGGAAATCTGACTAGTATCTAAAGTATTTGTGCTTCGACTGCTATAAATTTGTCGTTCTATTTGACACCTGTTTGACGAACACCAGAAAATATGTACTTTATAAAAAAAATTTTCTCAAACAAATCCGCATAAAGATGGGATACATCTGTATAACTCACAAAAACCTGTATTGCATACGTGAAATGCATACAATGTGATACGTTTGCCTGCTGATTTGCAACAAGTGCAGTGTAGTGTGTGTGCATGTACAAATATTTGCACAGAGCATGATTCTGATCCTCGAAGACCCTACTTACATTTGGGTTCCTTGTGCCAATGATGTGGAATACATAACCAATAGTGATCCAGTTTCTACAAGGAGACTGGAGGAATGGTGAAGAGAACTGGAGTTGGACGAAATGGTGTGTATTGGTCCACATTACACAATCGTCTAGTGGGAGACTTAACTCTATACTAGTCGTAAAATTGCCTAAAAATCTTACTCCACAAATGATGATCTCAGTTATCATTGCTTTACACACTGCTTGAAAAGCACATGCTAAAATTTGAGGAAAAAATAGCAGTGGTGAAAATATGGCGTTTCTTTATGCTATGTGGGACATGCGACTATTCAGATTCCTTGATTTTGTACAGTGATGTGTCCGCGTTATGATGTTTAATTGACATTTTAGATAAAATTTTGCATTAGAGAGACTTCTCAAACGTACCAACTCTGAATGGTGCACACATGTAAGACTGGTAACATAAATCCATAAGACCCACAAATGAACCCATACATTTACCTATGTCCGCTGGTTTGCTGTTTAAATGAACTTTATTGTTTGCTAAGCACACATGGCCAAAATATGTATTATGTGTTACCTACTACAGAATTAATGTGTTGACAATTTTTAGTTGCCCTCACCACTATGCTATATAGCAGATGCTATTGTAGCAACTTTAAGTAACTGCATAGACCTAGTGCAACATGTGATTTCTATCCAATATAGTACTAAATAGATCCATATTACACGTGTACTGCTAAAAGGTGTGAAGTTGATTTTGCATAAAATGGAAATATTTTCCTTGTGTTGGTGCGATACTAAACTCATGACATGATGTAAAGGTGGATCACTGCTTTATACAGCGTCATAAGTTGTACTTCAATGTTGTGATAAGTTTTGTTTTGTTCTTTTCTATATTTTTGGATATATATTCTCAATGTGTTTTTTGATAGTTTAGAAAGACGTGTAATGTCTTGACAGTTGCATATTTTTTGTAAAATGTATTTTATACACATATATTTCTATGCTTATAAAAAATTATATGCAAGAGGGGCAGATTTTCAGCGTTATTGTTTTTCATATTCACTAATCCAGAGTTATTGCATTAATATAATGCATACCTTCCCTGTTCAAATATAAACAATTAAAGGGCATTTGTATATAATTATTTGAATCTTGGTTGGCTTGCCAGTATTTTCTTTTACATACACACGTTTTATTGTGGCATAAACAATTAATGTCTATAGTTATATTGTAATTTCTGCTTCTCTGTATGTAATGAGTATTTGTTACGTGACTGTAAATAAAGTTCACTAAAATATAACGCACAACTTTGCATTGTGCTTTGTCAATAACTGCACATCACATGCACAATTTGTTTGCATTAACTAGTAAATGATAAATAACAACAAACCTAAAGGCTGGTTTATACTAATTATTTGTGCCCCAATTGGTTGGACATCACCATTGCATGGCAATGCACAGATACTGGTGTTTAGGCGAGTGATGTTTAGTCTGCGACCTAGATTTTGACTTGTACCACTCCCGATAGTCATGTCTGCCGAACATGAGATGTTCGCCAAGAGAGCTTTAAATGCAAATTATTTAGTTAGTGTTCTTCCCTGAGTTGTCAGTTGGAGAATGGTGTTGGTGCACTTTGCCACTGTGTTGATAGAACTTCTTCACTCACCTATCACAGCTTGCAAGCCTTAAATAGGCCCTACATCCCTTAAGCAAAATCAATATTTACTCGAATTGAGTAATGAGACTGTCTCAAGGGTTGGTTTCCTGTTGACGTTGTTCTAGTTTTCACTGTTGATATTGGTACTGTTGTTGTTATGTTCCAATTTGTCTAGCGTGTTAACTGTATGTGTCTGGGTGGTCTAAAGTTAGTACCCAGCTCTTGGCACTGGGGGTTAAAGATAGTTCCCAGCTCTTGGCACGGGAGGTTAAAGCTGGTGCCCAGTTCTTGGCACTGGGGGTTAAAAATAGTACCCAGCTCTTGGCACTGGGGGTTAAAGATAGTTCCCAGCTCTTGGCACGGGAGGTTAAAGCTGGTGCCCAGTTCTTGGCACTGGGGGTTAAAAATAGTACCCAGCTCTTGGCACTGGGGGTTAAAGATAGTTCCCAGCTCTTGGCACGGGAGGTTAAAGCTGGTGCCCAGTTCTTGGCACGGGAGGTTAAAGCTGGTGCCCAGTTCTTGGCACTGGGGGTTAAAAATAGTACCCAGCTCTTGGCACGGGAGGTTAAAGCTGGTGCCCAGTTCTTGTCACTGTGGGTTAAAAATAGTACCCAGCTCTTGGTACTGGGAGTTAAAAATAGTTCCCAGCTCTTGGCACAGGGGGTTAAAGATAGTTCCCAGCTCTTGGCACTGGGGGTTAAAGATAGTTCCCAGCTCTTGGCACGGGAAGTTAAAGATAGTTCCCAGCTCTTGGCACAGGGGGTTACAGATAGTTTCCAGCTCTTGGCACAGGGGGTTAAAGATAGTTCCCAGCTCTTGGCACGGGAAGTTAAAGATAGTTCCCAGCTCTTGGCACGGGAAGTTAAAGATAGTTCCCAGCTCTTGGCACAGGGGGTTAAAGATAGTTCCCCGCTCTTGGCACTGGGGGTTAAAGATAGTTCCCAGCTCTTGGCACGGGAAGTTAAAGATAGTTCCCAGCTCTTGGCACGGGAAGTTAAAGATAGTTCCCAGCTCTTGGAACAGGGGGTTAAAGATAGTTCCCAGCTCTTGGCACAGGGGGTTAAAGATAGTTCCCAGCTCTTGGCATGGGAGGTTAAAGCTGGCACCCAGCTCTTGGTACTGGGGTTAAAAATAGTACCCAGCTCCCAGCTCTTGGTACTGGGGGTTAAAGATAGTTCCCAGCTCTTGGCACAGGGGGTTAAAGATAGTTCCCAGCTCTTGGCACTGGGGGTTAAAGATAGTTCCCAGCTCTTGGCACGGGAAGTTAAAGACAGTTCCCAGCTCTTGGCACGGGAAGTTAAAGATAGTTCCCAGCTCTTGGCACAGGGGGTTACAGATAGTTTCCAGCTCTTGGCACGGGAAGTTAAAGATAGTTCCCAGCTCTTGGCACAGGGGGTTAAAGATAGTTCCCCGCTCTTGGCACTGGGGGTTAAAGATAGTTCCCAGCTCTTGGCACGGGAAGTTAAAGATAGTTCCCAGCTCTTGGCACGGGAAGTTAAAGATAGTTCCCAGCTCTTGGCACAGGGGGTTAAAGATAGTTCCCAGCTCTTGGCACAGGGGGTTAAAGATAGTTCCCAGCTCTTGGCATGGGAGGTTAAAGCTGGCACCCAGCTCTTGGTACTGGGGGTTAAAAATAGTTCCCAGCTCTTGGCACAGGGGGTTAAAGATAGTTCCCAGCTCTTGGCACGGGAAGTTAAAGATAGTGCTCTTGGCACAGGGGGTTAAAGATAGTTCCCAGCTCTTGGCATGGGAGGTTAAAGCTAGTGCCCAGCTCTTGGCACTGGGGGTTAAAAATAGTACCCAGCTCTTGGCACTGGGGGTTAAAAATAGTACCCAGCTCTTGGCACGGGGTTAAATATAGTTCCCAGCTCTTGGCACGGGAGGTTAAAGATAGTTCCCAGCTCTTGGCACATGGGGTTAAAGATAGTTCCCAGCTCTTGGCACGGGAGGTTAAAGCTGGTGCCCAGTTCTTGGCATGGGGGAGGGGTTAAAGATACATAGTATTATTATTTTTATCAGAAAATCTTGTTATATACTATAAACTATATAAATTTTAACAGCTTGACAGCCCATATAGTGTTTTAATTAACCTCTATTCTTTTAGAACGAGTCAAATTGAATGTATAGCTACTGCATGTTGAATGGGGCCAGCCTAACAGACACCAGGGCAAACACAAAACATTTAGGCAGGCAGGATGTTAGAACATAGTATACTATATAACGAGTTCATAACAAAAAAAGGAATGACTTTTGTACCTGTAATTATCTTGGACTATGCGACAGCCAGTCCATGTGAACAGAATGGCTGAAATATTTTTTAACATGGTTTTGTGTTGTTTAAATTATGATCATCGCTGTCATGGAGAATTCATTCAAAAGCAGAAGAAAATATATGCAGCAGCATGTGTACGCATGGAATTTAAACACAAAAGAAGCTTGACGATCTTACTAAAATAGCTTTGCAAAGCGAATACATCAACCAGGGATATCTTTGATAGAGAGAAGACGTAATGAAGACAAAAGGAGATGGATATGCTGTGTACAACATATGAACTGAGAAAGATCAGATTGGTGGTCTGGGCAATTGGTACGGAGAACATAATGTGTTGAGGATGGTGTGGAGGTCGCCGGTGGACGGAACATGCAGCAGGAGACGTGGTGAGGAGAGACACGGAGGTGGCAGAGGTCATGGAGGAGGGCGCATTGGACAGGACGTCGTGGCGGAGAAGGATCCGAGCGGCCACTCCTAATAGGGAATAAAACAGTCGAAAGACGAACTACACACAGCCACTTATGTCTTAGAGACGAACTACACACAGCCACTTATGTCAGAGTCGAACTACACACATCCACTTATGTCAGAGGCGAACTACACACATCCACTTACGTCATAGAGTCGAACTACACACAGCCAGTTATGTCAGAGGCAAACTACACACACCCACTTATGTCATAGAGTCGAACCACACACAGCCAGTTATGTCAGAGGCAAACTACACACAGCCACTTATGCCATAGAGGCAAACTACACACATCCACTTATGTCATAGAGTCGAACTACACACAGCCAGTTGTCATAGAGGCAAACTACACACAGCCACTTACGTAATAGAGACGAACTACACACCGCCACTTATGTCAAAGATGAACTACACACAGCCACTTATCTCATAGAGGCGAACTACACACAGCCACTTATGTTATAGAAGCGAACTACACACAGCCACTTACGTCAGAGTCGAACTACACACAGCCACTTATGTCATAGTTTCGCCGAATTTTGGTTTGGTTGAACTGAAATAAATTTTATAGTTCGTCCAATGATTTCATCAAAACTAAATAACAAATTTGCACAAACGAGCTGGCATGTCGTAGTGGATACTAGATAGAATAAATTTTTGTGTGAAACGAGACAAGCGTAAAATTTAGTTGCGGAGGCAGATACTTACATCTCAAACAAATAGAGGTCTGTTTTCTCACCTTCATGTCCTCTGTAGTTATATTTCTATGACAATGTGTTTTAAACAACATCAACACTAATGGTTGTACATAATATTTATGCATATATTCTGCTGTACAATTGCTGTGGACATGGCACATCTTTGGATACACAGCATTAACACCTGATTAACTGGAAAAACAAACAACCCAAAACCAATCAAAAATACTGTCATTCACGTGATGAATTTCTATTTAGATATGCACTGATAAAGTGGTATCCTGTTTATAAACTCGCTGGCATACTTCGTCCAACCAGCCTAAAGCCTCTCTTTAACAACGTAGCATAGGACCACATTCTTATTATAATCAAGCACCTTTCAAACTCTTTGTCATAACTAAATATAGATTTTGTAATTAAAAAATAGCTAACTGTTTTAGCCTACCATTGGTGTCGGTTCTTGCACAGACATTTTGATTCGGGTGTGTACTTTAATATCTACATTAACATTGACAGTAGAAACCCTCTCGCTTGCTGTGCTTTCATAAAAACAACTCCACTGATTTTCTGATCAACTCGAGCACCTGTTCGTTAATAACTCAAGTGCGATCAATAAAAACAAGTCTGTAATCTCTATGTGGACTACCTTCCCGTTCAGAGCAGTGTCCAAACATCGTGCAGTGGATGGAGTTTCAGCAGAACTAAACTGTCCATCAGCATCAGTTGTTACCTGACTTCACTTGCACGCACACAGTCAGTCAGGAACTCTCGATACACGGCCTATGACTTTGACACATTGTCTGCTTTGCTTTTCTTGAATGAGGTATAGGCCATCCCAGCGATAAGGGCGAACAGTGTGAAGGACTGGGCGAAGACGCGGTATCGCATCATCTTCTGGCCGTGAGCCCGGTTGCCTGTCTTCAGTGTCCAGAGACCAGCCGACAAAGCCATTAGCGTCGCACCAAGACCTGTGGTGGGAATCGACAATTAGTAAAAAATATTGTCAAAATTTCAGACCAGAACAGATAATCTATTAAAGGTGCCTCCTCAATTCACGGTTTGTTCCTCTCGTTTCAGACGCATTTAAAAAAAATAATAATTAATTAAGCTATATCTACTGGGTTATCCTATATTTGCTGGGTGGACTTCATCATGTCCGGGTGTGAGAAGTCCTGGACTGAGGTTCAAGTGGACAGCTTTAGTTTTGAGTGTAGGGAGTGTGTGAAGATGAAGGAACTAGAGGTGATGATCAAACAGTTGAGACAGCTGGGAAAGGAAGAGTTGGGTTGTGCCAGTGATTCCAGTGGGTGGCTGATTAAGTGGGGGAAGGCGATGAGAGAGATGCTAGGTAGAGTTCACCTCAGACTGGGAGGAGGCTCAGAGGAGGTTAGGTGACAGGATGGAAGGAAATGGGAAGGAGGGAAACGGGAGCAAAGAGCGAAGGAGATGAGAGGGAAGGCAGCGGGAGTGAGGGAGATGGGAGGGAAGGATAAGGGAACGAAAGAGATGAGAGTGTGGGCAACAGCAGCAAATGCGTCAGAAGCGAAGGCGACAAGAGAACAAGATAACCAGGAGATGGGAGGGAAAAGTGACATATTGATGAGCGAGAAGGAGATGGACAACATGCTGCCAAGTGACAAGACCGCAGTACAGAATGCAACGGAGAGCTAGGGTGTTTGTGGTCTTGATAGACTGACAGAGCATTAAACAAGTGGGACGATGTGGTGGTTTACTTTCC
This sequence comes from Lamellibrachia satsuma, assembly GCA_033239005.1. NCBI lineage: Eukaryota > Metazoa > Annelida > Polychaeta > Sabellida > Siboglinidae > Lamellibrachia > Lamellibrachia satsuma. The sequence continues at coordinate 3,193,399 of BSQZ01000034.1, read as the reverse complement.
AGGGGTAAAAAACGCTACCACAGAGTGGGTGGAAAAAATCATGGGAGAATCTATTTTTGTACACGTAGGGACTAATAACCTGGAGAGGGAGGGTACAACTGTCATAGTTAGGAAGTACAGGCAGTTAGTCAGAACACTTAAATAGACACAGGTTGAACAAATAATTATGTCAGGAATTTTACTAGTAATGGAAAGCAGGGGTCAGGGACAACGAAATTGCTATGTAGGGAAGAGGAAGTTTAATTTACTGAAGTCCAAACATAAATGAAAAGGATAACACAAAAAAGGTATAAAGGAAGTGAGTAAAGGGGAATGTATCATAATGGGAGATTTTAACAACGGATGGAAATCTCTACAGAGTACAGGGGGTGAGGACCAACAGTTTATATTTTTAATTCAGGATAGCTTCCTTACACAACACGTACTAGAAGTAGAACCAGCCAAGGGAGAGAATGTATTAGATATAGTTTTGTCTTCACAAAATGAATTAGTGGATAATGTAAAAATACATGAACCATTGGGTAACAGTGATCATAATCAACATAAAAGTAAAATCAGAAAGTAAAAATAAAAAAACACACAGGAGAAACTTCCACAAAGGTAAATATAAAGATATGAGAAAATACTTAGCAAAGCTAGATTGAAATAACATGCTGAGGAATAAGACCACAACTGAATGTTGGAACATTCTAAAATATGAAATTGAGAGTATCATTGATTAATTTGTTCATTAAAAACAAGGAAAACAGTCTAGAAAGAAACACTTGTCAAAAGAAGCTATTAGAAAAATAGTGTAAAAGCAAACTTTGTGGAGGGTTTATAGGTGTATCAAAAAGGATGAAGACTACATAAATTACAAAGAGGCACTTAATGCACCTACGACTGAAATTAGGCAACCTAAAAGAAGTTATGAGCAAAAATTAGCAAGTAACATAAAAAATGTCTGCAAGAGTTTTTATGCACATCTCAGGAGTAAACAAGATAAGGTTGGACCACTAGAAGACAGTGCTGGAAATATAATCTCACAAGGTTTTTTAATGGCGGAAGACCTAAATGGTTACTTCAGTTCAGTGTTTACCAGAGAGGATAATACTAGTTCATTACCAGTTCCAGACGCTAAATTTCAGGAGGCTAAATTGGACTACTTAGGGCAGTTAATTGTACCTCCAGAAATGGTAGTTAAGAAAATAAAGGCAATGAAGGATAAGAAATCACCTAGAGTGGATGGAATTCCTCCAAAACTATTAATGGAAACAATAGAACAAGTTAGTATACCATTGCAAGAGTGTTCAACTTGTCACTAAAAGAGGGAGTGGTTCCTTTTGAAGAGAAAGAAGCAAACATCATACTATTATTTAAAAAGGGTTCGAGAAATACGTCAGAGAATTACAGACCAGTGAATTTAACACCAGTGATTTGTAAATTACTAGAAAGGTTAATTAAAGACCATATATGGTTGACTTCCCTGTTAGGCATAAATTATTAAATACATCTCTACGTGGATTCGTAAAAGTAAGATCATGCTTAATGTTTTTTTTTTTAAATGCACTTGTGACTTACAGGGTGGGTAATGTTTTTGGCCAGGAAATCAATACCTGCACCCACGGGGAGATGCCAAATGACTCAATAAACAAACTGCTGATCAAGAGTAATGCCAGTGGGTGTCACAATAGCAAAACCAAACAGTTTAATGTGGTTAAGGTAGCAGGATCCCATTAAAACTACTTTTGGGACCCAGTAGTGTAGTCATGAACTTAGTGTACCATAAGAAAGTACATGGACTAAATAAAAAATAAGATATCATTTACATAAATTATGCTAATTAGCAGACGTTAAGGCTGCCACAACAGACAAAAAGGGCCATTTATCTTTAAACTTATACTGAAACTACTCAATTCAAGGCAAGCATTATAATAGCCACCTGGCACAGGCCAGCTACTTTAACCGGAAAGGCGAGTGCTTGCATAATTTGACACTGATATTGAATGACCCACATTGAAGGCACTACCCCATTTTTAATGTGTCCAGTTGAGATTTCACAAGACACAACATTTGATTTGTAGCTAGTTCAGTGTTCATAGGAGTAGTTGTCACTAGTGCCAAAAATCATAACAACGACTACTGACACTAGTACTGTCCTGACACCGGCGTTACCCATGTTGAAATGACATGTCTAAATACCAGATCAGACCAGTTCACCACGCGCTAAGTTCTGAATAATATGGTAGTGTGTTGAACACTACATGAATGTAAATCTGCATTCTCACGTAGAAAGGTGTTAGAAACACCGTTATACAAAATATACGCTATTACGCTGTGGCAGACGCCAAAAACACGTCCGTTATGAGGCCGATCGGTTTACCTAGCGGTACAAACGGATTTTCTTTCGACTTTCGCATGGCCTTGTCAGCGAAGGATTCTCCCGTAGGACGTTCGAAAAAGTCATCCCCGAGATTGAGGTTAGATGGCATCTCTAGGTAACCGAGTTCGTGAGGGGGAATCATTTTGGAGCCTTTTGGATCTGACATAACTCGCTTGTCCGCTGTCCTGCCCTTGTTGTATAATCGGCAAGTTCATAAAATATCGATTGGACATCCAAACCGCACGGACACCATGCGATCTCAACTCTCAAGTAGGTAGTTGTATTGCAGACTTCATCTTCTTCTTTCTTATACTGTGAATTATCGCACAAAGGGATATTTCGCATATACAGCATATTATTGGCTTAATACAGAAGTAGTTGGGTTTGTGCGCATGCACGCAGAGTGTTTCCAACCACAGCGTGATTTTAATTTATAGCCTCGGATGTTTACTTGATATGACTTTGCATGAGTTTTTCTCTTGGTTTGTGTAGGAACACATAGGTATAGTCTGCATATCTCGAACAGCAAAGATAACTACTATCCTATGTTATTAAAATTTACATATATTTCATAACGAAATTCCGTAAGCGTTAATTGTAAACCTGTGTCCGTAAAATCAGGGTGGTATCTTTTGATAGTTTCTATTGACATATAATTGTTTAAGATAATATCATTAAAAAAATAATTAGGCCTATATCACTGTATGTGGTTACACGTGTGAAAGGGCTACGTTAATTAAAAAACACGTAACCGCAAAAAGTGTATACATACATATGTCCATATTTTATGCAAATATTCGCCTAAATATGATAATTCGTTGATAAATCCAACCAATTAAGTTCAGTAGTCGACAACGGAATGCCCATCGCCACAATGCTGTTACCATGCACCTTTCGTGTGGCAATTTTAACGGTGTTCTACCGGGTATCCTTATGATACCTTATGATACCTTATGACGATTCTGATCGCAGGATCCAGTTGGTTCCTCCATGATCAGATCTTCAGAATCAAATATTTTTATATCATAATTTCCGGTTCCATTAGTTATTGTTAAAGGAGATTCATAGTCATATATTATTGCCTGGGTAGACCAGAATTTGTCTAATTTGTTTTTAAATGCGTTAATTGATCTAGCTTGTACTACAGAGTTTGGGAGACTATTCCATGGTTCAGCCACTCTAAGAGGGAATGCATTTTTTCTTAAATTTATTTTTGCTCTTTGGGTAAATATTTTAAGGGAGTGCCCTCTATTTCCTGATCTAAGTGTGACATCCTCCCATTTCAGGAGGTTTGGTGCAGATTCATTATCGTACAATTCGTGCATTATTTTATAGACTTCTATCATGTCTCCTCTTAGCCTTCGGTATGCTAATGTGGGTAGCTTCAGTAATTTTAGTCTTTCTATATATGATAAATCCCTCATACCAGGAAGTTCTTTTGTGGCCCTTCTCTGGACGTTTTCTATTGCTATTTTATGTTTTATCTTATATGGATACCATACTGCTATGGCATATTCTAGGTGAGATCTAACCATTGTCTTAAATAGTGGCAAAAAGTGTGTGTGTCTAGGAATTGGAAGGTTCTTCGGATTATTTTTGTCATTTTGGTTGCTTTATTTACCACTTGGTTTATGTGATCATCAAATGACAATTTTGAATCGATAATTACACCTAAGTCAGTTTGCTTATCTGTGGTGGCTAGTGAATGTTTAACATTATTACTTGTCATGAAATATTCATTTTCACCTATATTATTTTTTCCAATTTCCATGTGTTTACATTTGTCTGGGTGGAATTTTAATAGCCATTTGTCACTCCATTGTTCTAGGATACTTAAATCTTGTTGTAGTATATCCTGATCATTTTTATTTGTTATGGCTCTAAATATCTTAATGTCATCCATGAACAGGAATGTATTGGATTTAGTTAAATCAGGCAGGTCGTTTACGTGAGAGAACAAACAGTAAGGGTCCTAGGACAGATCCTGCGGTATCCCTGATGTTACTTTGTGCCAGTTTGATTCTTTTCCATTTACTGCTACCTTTTGTCGTCTATTTGTGATGAATGCCTCAATCCAATTTACTAAATCATTCCTAATGTTAAAACTTTTAATTTACTTATTAGTCTTGTATGTGGCACAGTATCAAAAGCCTTTTGAAAATCCATATAAATAACATCTATGTAATTACCCTTATCCATTTCTGAGGTCCATTCATCTAGTATTTTAATTAGTTGGAGAACTGTTGATCTGCCAGAGATAAAACCATATTGTTTTTGACTGAACAGACCATTGACTTTCATGTAACTGATGATGTGATTTCTAATAATTTTTCCATGCATTTACGCTTGTTAGGCTTATTGGACGGTAATTGCAAGCTAATTTCTTGTTTCCTTTTGATATATTGCTGATATTTTGGCATCCTTCCATTCATCGGGAATACTTGATGTTTTTATAGATGTTTCAAATATTTTTGTAATGGGAGACAGATATTTTCTGACAACTCAGTTAGTAATCTGGCACCAATTTCATCAGGGCCAGGCGATTTGCTTATATTAAGTTCTTTTAATGTTAGTAATATTATGTTTTCAGTTACTTTTAGCTCATCCATTGCTAATTTAATGTTTACTTTGGGTGTAGTTGGGATAGACCCTGTCTGTTCAGTAGTGAATACACTGGAGAAGTAGTTGGCAAGAATATTTGCTTTTTCTTCGTCTTCAGTTGTTGTTTGGGATTTCGGATTTGTGTGGTCTATATTCAGTTCCCCAATTCCTTGTTTAACTGTAGTTTTTGATTTATAATAGTTCCAGAAGACTTTAGGGTTTTTCTTAGTTTGAATGGCTAAATTTTTTTCAAACTCCTTTCGGAGCTTTCTGGTTAAAGCTCGGATTTTATTCCTGCTTTTACAATACTCTAGATATTTTGTCCCATCCCTTGTTTCAATGTATCTTGTCCATAGTCTATTTTTACGTCTAATTAGTTTTCTGGTGTTTGCATTCAGGGGGAAATTTCCCTTTCTGTAATTTGAAACTTCTTTTTGAGGTACATATTTATCTTCTAATAATCTAAGTACTGTTTTAAGGATTTCCCATTGGTCGTTAACGTTGTCTTTACAGTCTTTAAATTTCTCTTCCCAATTTATATCTGAACACTCTTTCCTCATTCCTTCATAATTTGCCTTATTAAATAGCTTCCGTTTTTTAGTGTATTTATTTGTTATAACTTTGCACAAAATATTGAATGTAATGACACAGTGGTCACTTTTTCCTAGAGGGCTGAGGTACTCTATTTCCCCTATGTTGTCTTCTTCGTTTGATAAAATCAGATCTAAAAGGTTTGTGTTAGTTGTGCCTCGTCCTCTGGTGGGATTTGAGACATGTTGATACATGAATGTGTCTCTAAGGCATTCTACAAATTTAAAATTTAGGTTGCTGGGGTTAATTGATTTGGTCGTCCAATGTTTCCAGTTAATATCAGGGAGATTGAAATCTCCTGTAATTACAATGTGTAAATATTTAAGTCCTGATGTGGATCTAATCATATTTAGAAGTTCTGCGTTATTTTCTTCTGACCCCCCATCGCTCCTATATATGCATCCAAAGAGAAGTTTGGTTTTATTTTTAAGTTTAATTTCTATAAATAAGCATTCCTTGAAGGTTGAGACCAGGTTTATATTTTCTGCGTATAGGGAATTTAAGACGTATATTATAATACCCCTACCTTCATTATTTTCTATATTTTTGGAGAACAATGTATAGCCTTCTAAGTAAAATTCTGGTATGGTTACAGTGCATTTGGGGTTTTTTGGTTTTACCTCGTTAATTGCTATTATGTGAGGTTTCAGTTCTTTAATTCTTTGTTCAAATTCATTTTGCTTGTTCCTTAGTTGGTCAGCATTGGTATAAAAACATAGAATGTTGCCTATGTCATTAAGATTATTTTTATTAACATTTGTTTTACCATACGTCACTCTAGGTGTAGTCTTTACTGGCTTTTCCTTATCTTTCTTATTTTTCTCTCCCATGGTGGACCCCTGACTCTGTACAGGTATTCCCCCGATTTGTCTGCAGCTTCCTGCCTCTTTGCTTCTTCATATAGCTTTTTTGATTCCTCCCTTTCTTGTTTAGTTTTGTCATGATCAATTTTTATGTTTTTGAACTTGTCATTTTCTCTGATGTGATGGAACCTTCGAAGAAGGGTTCGTTTTTCGTATCACGAAGGCAATGTAAATTTAAGATAATTATTTATCTGGCAAACATTGCAGGTTAGGCAATGTCCACGTGTATTGGTAATGTGAAAGTTCATCTGCCGATTAAAAATAAATATTCCTAAATGAGAGATAGCTTCTGAATTAGTAAATCAAATGACGTAAACAAATCCCTTAAACTTTTACAGTTTATACGAATACGACTTCCTGTCACGCTGCTTTGCTAGGAAATACGACCTGATCTCCGTGCACGAAAGTTTAGCTATGGGTAAACCAAGAAAGGTGCACAAGAAGTTTAACTACAGTAAGAATCGACGAAAGGAATGGAAGAAGACGAAAAAACTACCTAAAATTGGATGGTAAGAGCTGAATACTTGACCACCATAAACGTTAAAATGGCTACGGCGACTTAAGTTAGGCTAACCTTAGGCTTAGCCTGAGGCTTAGGCTAGCCTTAGCCTGAGGCTTAGGCTTAGGCAGGGCTGGGTCCAATTATGTAATTGTAATTGTAATTGATTACAGCAAAATCATGTAATTGTAATTGATTATGGTTTCAAAATGTTGCTGTAATTGTAATTGTTATATTTTGTATAATTGAAATTTTATTTCAATTACAATCAATTACAATCAATTACAGTACGTTTCATATCACAAACTACCTGAACGAATTGTCAATAAAAATATAATTTAAGTCTCACATGAGTTGAAAATCAAGACTAATAACAACACCTGCTTATATATTTATATTTAAGTCTCAGTATTCACTGTATGGTGGGTACTGGTCAGTGGTGCTAGTGGTGGGTAGCCTTAGCAATTAGCCTTTTCAGTAAGTTGGTAACCGCCAGGAAGCAATAAGCAATGCACAGACATTCAGTGAAACATTGCAGAGTTAGCAAGCCAATTACACCCCTTGTGTTGTGGTGGGTTGGAGACAGGTCAGGTGGCAAGGACCATTTATATGGCCTCTCTTCCCATTCCCAACTCACACAAAGCAAAGGGCAGACCAATTAAGAATGTCAGCTTAGAGCAGGAGCTACAATCTCAAAGTAAACACATCAAACCCTATTATTAGTATTTTCCAACGAAAAATTTAAGAAAGGATAAATGTCTGCATTGGAATATGTCCTGGAGGATTATGTCTGGATATTGCATTGTATTTTTATATAATAAAAATATGTTTTAAACAGCTATCTTTTTATTTAGTATAATTCAAAGTCACAATTCAACAAAATGTACAAACATTACCGTTATATTTGTTTATCAATTGTGTAAAAAATATTGAAATTAAGCAAAACACACAAAAATACATAATTAACAAATGCTGAATATATTTGGTTCCGCATAATGTAATTGTAATTGTAATTGAAACAGTGTAATTGTAATTGTAATTGATTTAGAAAATTATGACTGTAATTGTAATTGAAATAAAAAATGTAATGTAATGTAATTGTAATTGATATAATTTTGTGTAATTGGACCCAGCCCTGGGCTTAGGGAAGTTAGGCTTAGCTTAAAGAAGTTAGGCTTTATCCTTAGGCTTAGGGACATGCCAGGGCAGGAGGCGCCGTAATTGTGAGTTAATAGTGTTTGTAATCGGTGGGGTTGCACAGTTCACAGACACTGTCACTGGGGTTTCTTGACGTAGTCGTAGATCCATGTTCGTAGTTTTATGATGCTAGCACATTTTTGGGGGATACCGTCATCAACGCAACAACGACAACCTGGCGCCACCACCGGAGCCTGTCATTCCACTAATTAATGTTATGTATCAAATTTGTAACTTGATGCTGGCACTTGTCTAGTATCCAGGCTCACCTCAATTTTGCCGTTATTAATACACAATTTGTACAGCAACCATGCACAATGCATACTGAACTATGGAACATGTTAATTATTAAATATGTGCATAAAACACATTTAATCACCTTTTTCAAATCTTGAATTCGCATATTTAACCAACATTGGGCGCAATCTTGCCCCTTTTATGCACTAGATGTCAACACAGATAATGAGTTAAATATGCGAATTCGAGCGTCAATAAAAGGTGATTCAATGTGTTTTTACACACAACATGGTTAATGACTTGCAAGTTCCGTAGTTCTGCACAGCACTGTGCATGGTTACTAAACATATTGCATGTTCTAACGGCAACATTGAGGTGGAATCTAAAGAGTGTAACAAAAAGTCTATTACATCTGCATTGATACAATGGGTCTATCTGTTTAATATTTCTTTCTTGTGTCATAGCAAACAGATGAAGGATGCTTGGGACGAAAGAAGGACCGTGGAGCACAATCTACGAGACATGGGTCTATCGGCCGACCCCAACCAGACATTTCCAGTGCCAACGCCAGCAGTAAGTTTGCTCCACCTCAGACATGTTAATTGTAAGGCGACACAAAACTTACATGTGGTTCTGATAACTCGATCTATAATAAGTGAATGCCAAAGCAGTGAAAAAAAATTTAAGTTTGCCTGAAACATTTTAATTTCATAATTGTTGTTGTTTAACATTACTGTTATGCAGTGATCAGTAAAATTTAATCTTTCTCTATTGGTCAGAAAAGTGTGTAACCCTGGGACAGCTATGTGGCAGTTTAATATATTTAGCAATGCACAGCAAAGGTAGAGAACCACTTTAAGCAACAAACAAGTTATCTCCAGTCAACTTAATGTTTAAGTGAAAGCAGAATTGTTTACATTTGCCATGATAACACTAACAAATGAAAAGTATATCACTTTCACTCAGATAGATGCAAAGTTCTAAGAATTGGACACGGGCACCCAGAATTTACCTGTACTTTGACAACATCAACAGATGCAAATCCTCTGGAGTGTAGCCACATAGAGAAAGAGCTGGGCATCCAAGTTGATAATCAGTTAAAATTTATGCAACAGGGGCAGCAGGCAGTCTCAAATACAAATAGACTGCTGGGTGTAATATGTCGTACTTATCAATACATAGATAAGACAACCTTTCTTCATCTGTGTAAGGGACTAGTCCTTCCTACTTTGGAATATGATGTGGAAGTCGGTATGATATTGATGCTGTGGAGGCTGTCCAGAGTAGAGCTACACAGATGGTCCCAGTACTTAGACATTTAGATTACGAATCTAGACTAAAGGTGTTAAATTTACCAACACTGACGTCAATTACGAGGAGATGTTATCAATGTTTGTAAATACTTGCATGGCATTTTTACCTTATTGCATATGTTTAATCATGACTTATATGAAGGCACATTCTCTAAAGCTATGGGAAGTAAGGGGGCATTTCTTCAGACAGAGAGTTGTTAATCTATGGAATTCCCTTCCGGACACCGTCGTCACGGCACTGTCAGTGAATACACTTAAAAATCGACTTGACAAATACTGACTAAACCAAACAGTCAAATATGACTACAAAGCCAAACTTAGGCAAGCCAAGAGAGGTACATAAGCAGATTTGCTTGAAGACCGAGGAGGATATGTATGTATATGTATCTATGCATGACTACAATGATTTTTGGCATCTTGTTTTATGCTTGACCTAAGCTGTCTCCCGCTGCATCGTGAAATCTAGTCATACATGATAATTTTACCCAAAAGTATTGTGTTTTGCATCATTTTCTGTTTTGTGTTTGTCGGAAACAGGAAAGGTTTATCAGAGACATTGATATGGAGGATAAACCATGGAAGAAGAAGCAGCATCCAGAACCCAAGAAACTTCGAGTGGCTCAGGGTGAGGGCTGGCAGTTGTTTAACACACATACTCAAGACACCTCATTTTCACCATCACTACCACTACTTACTTAGTTACGCTGGCTTCCTGTTATTTATCGAATCAAATTTAAACTGTCCACTCTTACATATCATGCTCTATCTACACAACAACCACCCTACTTGACTAGTCTCCTGCATCTTTCAAATATCCCTAAGCAGCTCAGACCATCCATTTCACAACAACTTATTGTTCCTACAGCTAAGCATAACTAGGCGCAGTGACTGCTTTCTCTGTCACTGCACCTAGGGTCTAAACTGAACTCTTCATCATTTTGAAAACATCTGAATGTATAGCTCCTTCCAAAAAAAACCTTGACATTTATTCCAAAGCATTTCCACCATAAATTTTCGGTGATCCTTTGTTCTGATAATGACTTATTCTGCTCCTGTTCACCTTTACCAGTATACTTTGTTGTGCCTCTGAGCCCACCTTCCTCGCTATTCAAGTTTATTATTATTTGTAGGCTAGTAAATCTCAACGTTCACATATACTGGTGGACAGCTAGATAGCAGCGTTAATATACGTATACAGTTTACTTGATAGAAGCATGTTGTTGTTAAAAGAAAGGATTGGTTTTAAAATGCTATTATAAGTAGTTATAATTGCATCACGTCAACAGAGACAGAAAGCATTCGAGATGTGTTGTCTAAAGAGAATATTCCGCAAAAGTTGCACTGAGCATATAGAATGTAGAAGTTCTAAAGCGGGTTGGAATAAAAAAAAACTCTTCGCAATGAAATACAGAAACACAAACTGACATTTTGTGGGCATACCGTCAGTCAAGAAGGAATTCAGCAGGGAACATGGGAAGGAATGGTTGAGTGTAAAGAGGCAGAGGAAGACCAAGAGCTACACGGACAGACATCAAGCCGTGGACGGGAGAACAAGAAGTCTGAACATTTGGCCAGTGCAGCACAACGCACACATGACTGGCGATACAAAACAGTCAACCTTCTGAGAGGAGATGTCTGTCACATGGTGATGATGATAGTTGTATTATAAAAACAATGATCACCTAGTTGGTCATTGTACTGTTTGGGAAGGTTTCCACCCCACCCAACAGATTTGATACCATTTACTGTATATAGTATTATGATTATCAATTATGTGGTTTAACGATCTGTTAAACCACCACATAAAATAGTGCCACCTATTGGATTGTTTAATGCTAATAATAAGTTTATGATGTTAAAAAGGTACATTCTTAAAGGTACGTTCTTATTATAGAGCGGTATCCAGTCTTTGGGACTGTTCAAAGCGCTTTACACTTCAACCCCTGTTAGTGTTTTATATGGTTTCGGCTACTTCATCTGATGTGTTGTCTTGTTTCCTTTGATTGTTACAATCCATGAAGAGTTGTGCACTTCATCTGATGTGTTGTCTTGTTTCCTTTGATTGTTACAATCCATGAAGAGTTGTGCACTTCTTTCAAACTCACTGGATTGCTTGCATTACAGCCCTGGAGAGGGAGGCGAATGCTCCACAGCCGAAACGTTTCCGACTGTCGGAGCCAGATACGCGGTATTGTATATACATGATGGAGAGATACGGAGAAGACTATAAGGTTGGTTTGCTTTTGTCTTGGATAACACATTTATGTTTGTAGATTGAATTTTTTAATATCAGATGCTGGTACATTGGTTTACAAATTGTTAAGGGCAGGTGAGAGTTGGGGTTCTGACAGTCAGAAAGGTATTTCTGGTGGGACAGCATCTGAAACTAGTTTCTTATACTGTCAGCATATAGTGTCTCTTATGGATTTATGTATACCTTTACTCATGATATGGCCTGTTGAATATATAAATGATATACATTACATAATATTATTATATATACATTATTTACTGTCTTGTCAGAAACGTGTCAATCCCGTTTATGGAGGATGCACTTTATTATAAACGTGTACAATGATTTTCATTTGTTAACTGAATGACTGTTTTACAGGACATGATTGAATTGAATTAGATTTATTAGTATTTACAACATCTTGTTTGTTTATAACATCCATTCAAAATGTGTTGCTAATGTGTCTATTGTGTCTATCTTCCACATCTTAATATTTAAAAAAATGCACAACTTGGTTATGATTTAAAATATGCAGGTTTGTGACACGGTACATAGATACCGCTCTAGAGCATTGAAAAAACGACCAGTAAATATTCAGTTTTGAAGGTGAAATTTATGTAACGTTTTTTTTATTGAATAATTTTTTTTAATTCCCATTCTATATAGTACAACCGCTACTCACCATAACCTCCTCATGGCGACACACTTCCTGTGTCGTTCAGTTGCATTGTTCATCTATGAAATGAAATCCAGTCATAGACCTGTCTGTTATTACTGTTTGCTCTGACAAAAACATAATTTCAATAATGATACAGAAATTTGTTTAAACACAATAATTGTCAATGTCTGAGTAGTTATGATTTTGATATATCAGGAATAATCGGCGCCCTGCCAAGCTGGTAGCCTGGTACAATAACCAGTGCCCTGCCAGGCTGGTAGCCAGGTACAATAACCAGCACCCTGTCAGGCTGGTAGCCTGGTACAATAACCAGAGCCCTGCCAGGCTGGTAGCCTGGTACAATAACCAGTGCCCTGCCAGTCTGGTAGCCTGGTGCAATAACCAGTGCCCTGCCAGGCTGGTAGCCTGGTACTATAACCAGAGCCCTGCCAGGCTGGTAGCCTGGTACAATAACCAGTGCCCTGTCAGGCTGGTAGCCTGGTACAATAACCAGAGCCCTGTCAGGCTGGTAGCCTGGTACAATAACCAGTGCCCTGCCAGGCTGGTAGCCAGGTACAATAACCAGCACCCTGTCAGGCTGGTAGCCTGGTACAATAACCAGAGCCCTGCCAGGCTGGTAGCCTGGTACAATAACCAGTGCCCTGCCAGGCTGGTAGCCTGGTACAATAACCAGAGCCCTGTCAGGCTGGTAGCCTGGTACAATAACCAGTGCCCTGGTAGCCTGGTACAATAACCAGAGCCCTGCCAGGCTGGTAGCTTGGTACAATAATCAGTGCCCTGTCAGGCTGGTAGCCTGATACAATAACCAGCGCCCTATCAGGCTGGTAGCCTGGTACAATAACCAGAGCCCTGTCAGGCTGGTAACCTGGTACAATAACCAGTGCCCTGGTAACCTGGTACAATAACCAGTGCCCTGTTAGGCTGGTAGCCTGGTACAATAACCAGTGCCCTGTTAGGCTGGTAGCCTGGTACAATAAACACATATGTTTAATGGCATCTAATTGTGAAGAGATACATCGTACTGGTGGTTGCAATATATTATTGTCTTTCGCGTATTTCGGAGTCAGTTTTACCTTTCTTCTTTGTGACTTTTCGGCAACTTTAAACTATCTTAATTAGACTGACTGTCGCTAGATGCAACACTAGTCATTGTGCGCAGGCAGGTACTGTAGTCATTGTACGCAGTTACTGTAGCCATTGTACGTAGGTACTGTAGTCATTGTACGCAGGTACTGTAGTCATTGTATGCAGGTACTGTAGTCATTGTACGCAGGTACTGTAGTCATTGTACGCAGGTACTGTAGTCATTGTACGCAGGTACTGTAGTAATTTTGCGCAGGTACTGTAATCATTGTACGCAGGTACTGTAGTCATTGTACGCAGGTACTGTAGTAATTTTGCGCAGGTACTGTAATCATTGTATGCAGGTACTGTAATCATTGTGCGCAGGTACTGTAGTCATTGTACGCAGGTACTGTAGTTGCTGTACGCAGGTACCGTCTCATCCAAGTTAATGGCAACCTGATGAGAAGCCACCCAATCCGCGGCCAGGGGCCCACACCAGCAGCAACACATACAATGACTATTGTCCACCACCATCCATCAAAACAAGACACACAGTAAAGGTAAAATTGACTGAATGTGTGTGATATACGAGATAAATATTGATTCCATCTACATTTTGTAGGCAATGGCCAAAGACCCCAAGAACTACTATCAGGACACACCAAAACAGATCAGGAGCAAGATACGCACTTTTATGTCGATACCAGAGCAGTATAACGCGTACAGGAACGGGGAGAAACGGACAGCGATGGAGACCAGCTGACCCCGACAATAATTGAATAAACTCTTGTATGACATTGTGTATTTCTTTCTCATGGATGAGGTCATGCTAGGAGGATCCATTACTTCCTGTTATTGTCAAGACTGTCTAGCAACTTACCAGACAGATTACTGTACATGACAAGTCGTTGCCAGAGTGCTTCTCTGCGGGATTTGCATAGTAAAGGTACACAGACTGATTGTTTTTTCTTAATGAAATCCTGTTATATAGTATGAACTGTATATAACGGTCACATAAAAATGTTTTTCATTTAAGACACGTTTGTACAGTCAGTATGTCAGAATATATATGGTTTGTACTATATATTATAATTTTACGATATTTGTGGATAATTGTGTGACACGCCTCCACATTGCAGCGATGGGAATGTCTTGTTTGTTTGCTATATTGAAAAAAATATAGTGTGATGTATTCGTGAAAGGATTGTGTCATAAGTCTTCACTTAGTTTTACCACATGTATGTAATATAATGTGTTTCTGAGTTGTTCTGATCGAAATAGGCTGTAGCTAAACGTGACCTCACGCTGGATGCAGTGATCCGTCTCCACGCACTCACAGGCTTCAAATGTCACGTGGAAATAAATGAAAGGTGTGGCCATGTCGGCAGCGTAATGTCACAGTTACGACATGGCAATTTCCAAGAGCTACCAGGCGCTACAAATAAGACTCGTTCAAAACGACCCAGTTATTGTAATAAAAATCGTTTATTAATAATACTGTTCACTTCTTCAACTTTCATTTTAATAAACGGTTGCCTTGGTCACAATTACCTTATTTTTTATATTTATTTAGTATCGCTTGTATCATATATCACAACACAAACTCGATTGTATTACACGGAGGCTTGAAGACAACCAACTGTAGAGTAAACGTAAGCAGGTCGATAAGTTTTGTTCACTAATCTCAACAGTTGAATGATATGTAGCACAGGTGATACGTCAGCAACTTTCTGACTGCTCGCCTGTCAAATATTTATTACAAATTATGCACAAACTGTATTTTTTTGGGGGGTGGGGGCATTTTCCGTAACAAATACGAAAATACTTGTTTTTGTTATGTTCTCGACCTTTAAGATTGGAATTAGTTGTATTGTTTAGCTCCAATTCACACAAGATTAACGTTGTTACTACAGGTTTGTCTAAAGCGCAGTTGATCGTCGACATCTACATTATTCGCTTTTCCAAAGGCACTTTCGCAGAAAGTGTGACATTAGTGGAATTTTCACATTGTACAAGATGCTGTCAAAATTCGCAAACATGTTTGGCACATCGGTACATGTATCCGGCAGAGGGAGACAGTACTGGTGCCCAGTCTCATTTTCGCCGGATTCATCATGGAGAGGTCACGGTGAAGCTCATGTCATGACCGGGCGGTGGGCTGCCGAGTACAGGTTTATCTCATGATGGGTTGGGCTAATTCGGCAATGCGTGGCGTGGCGTGGGCCTTCAGTGCAGCCTCGCTGACCACGAACGCTTGTGCGTTGAACTGGACCTTGGCCATCGCGTCTCGGACGTTCGCCGCCGACAGCTCTATCACCCGGGTCGATGCGACCGTGCGCTTGGCGGCCGCTGAGATCTCGCGGGCGGGGCTGTAAACAGCACACGTTAGTAATAGCGGTACTCTGATAAGAAGAAAGATATTTACGACAACAAACAAGTCAGAAACATTGCGGCTGCCAAAAGAGTCGACTAATGACACAAACGTCAGGCTTCGTTAGATGATCGGACCAGTGACAATGAGTCGTTGCCAAAACCAAAGGCAAAGGCAAAGGCAAAGTGCGAATCAGGATTGGATGACACGATGGTGTGTGGCAGGAAGTGTGGGGGGGGTGGAAGGTTTGTCCTAAAAACAGATAGGGATGGACTCTAAAAAAATAGTGGGATATTAGCCCCACAAACAGCTGGGAGACGGCGCCCCTTCCTTTTCACGTTGGGGACGCTGGACCGCCTACAAACGGTGATAGGCAGGTCTCGCAAAAAACATGCAATAGCGGGGATACCACAATCACGAAAGCTGCGTCAGCGGCGAGATCCAGACCATGCACCACCTACTGATTTGTGCACCCCGATGCCCGCGACACCAGCACAGCAACGGGGTGCGCGCGTTTTTGAAATGACACGATAGTAGACGCGGAAATGGACTTGGTTAAGATACACCCTCCGGAAAGGAACTACAGATGTCACGTTGTTTCGTTTAGCCGACTCTTGCTCGCCTTCGTGAACTCAGCAAGAAACGGTGGTGTCACATCTCGGAACCCAGATAATTGAGGCTAAATATCACGAAACAGGTGCTAGAATGGAATCGTTAGGGGGGGGAGAATACCAGGAGACAAAAATAGTTTAAGAGGTTAGTCGTTGTTTTAAACCACGTGGAAAGAGATGACAAAATTAACTTAGTTAACACAAGTAACGTAATGCGATGGAGAAATGTACGACCCTATACTCCAGTTGGAGTGCGATGGAGAAATGTTCTTTCGACCATATGGTCCAGCTGGATTACGATTGAGAAATGTTGTTTCGACCCTATGCTCCAGTTGGAGTACGATGAAGAAATGTTGTTTCGACCACGTGCTCCAGTTGGAGTACGATGGAGAAATGTTGTTTCGACTACGTGCTCCAGTTGGAGTACGATGGTGAAATGATGTTTCGACCACGTGCTCCAGTTGGAGTACGATGAAGAAATGTTGTTTCGACCACGTGCTCCAGTTGTAGTACGATGGTGAAATGTTGTTTCGACCACGTGCTCTAGTTGTAGTACGATGGTGAAATGTTGTTTCGACCCTATAGTCAGTTGGAGTGCGATTGAGAAATGTTGTTTCGAGCCTATGCTGGAGCGAAGAGGATTAAGCAAGTAATAGTACGGTGTTCTTGGTAATGCGTTCTTAGTTGGAATCTTGTCATAGTTCGTGGAATATTACCATTGGAACTCGGAGCTGAAACCTTCCAAAAAAGTGCAGCATTCAATTTCAGGTAATCGTAACTCGTATTGTCAATCTTCTAAGTCTAATACATCGGCCGAAACAAATCACATGCGGTTCGTGGAAATATTGTCGACAACAATCCCGACATGCTATGCATTAAGACACATTCGCCACCTGTTGGTCATTTCCTGTGATTTCAGGTGTAAACTTAATGTGAACGTGGGTCCGCACGCTGTAATCGTTGTGGCTAGCAGTGACCGCAGCTATTTTTACTGAGAAGGTGAATTAGCAGGGGCTCAGTATCTCCTGTGTACCTTAGCAAGACTGCTAGTACGAAACTATACTGGTGCAGAGTATCCGTCTGTCACCTTACTTCTTCAGACGAAGACTCGGCTAGCAGTTCTTGGCACAGTCCCTCGTGAGCGTAGCAAAGGCCTTGTATAGCTAACTAGTGAATGACCATTATGACATGAACTGGTAATTTAAACACGCCAGATCGAAACACGTCCTACCTACCTGTAGGGCTGTTTGTAGTCGTCTGGTACAATCTTGTGTTTGGAGAGTTCAGCCAGGCGTGACGTCGGCGTCGCTGACTTGGCCGGCGTCGGTACCTAGTGTAACACATGGCGTCAGAAGTCATTGGATCACAATGGCATGAAGTAATCACATAGATGAGCACATTATAGAGAGGAGCTAAGAGCAAACGTATGGAATAAATGACGTTAATCCGTGACTTTATAAATAAGCTACATTAGATTAAATAACCATAACACATAAAGGTGCATCGTCAATTCGAATTGTTTGTTCATTTCAAATTTATTTGCGAAAATTCAAATTATTTTAATCTAACGACTGAAGTCGATTCTTTTGATGATTTGAACAACATTATGCAATTTTTAATTAAACAGACTGCGAATATTACTTAAGCTATTCACCACTACACATTTGGACATCAACGAACCGGATCCACGATAGGCTAAATCAGTTGAGGATGCAGTTTTAAGCTTTCAACAATGTGTGCTCAGAGCGACATTACTTTGTAATGTAGATAATCTATATTTAGTCATTATGCATTTTAACTGTTTTATGTGTACCTCTTTTTTATAGCAATTGTTATGATTACATTGTGTTTTGTTTCTTTATAATATGTTCTAACCTAAAACGTACGCATATAATTTTAGCAAACACATATTTCGTACAGGTCTGCACTTTTATTCAACCTCGTTATTTCAAATTAAATTAATTAAAAATAAGAAAATGTGTAAGTGCCCTAGCAATTCTCACCTCCCATATCGGGTCACGGAAGGGCCCAGCTTGTTTGGAGCGAGGAGTCGATAGATCCTCTACCCGGGGAGAAAGAGAGGCTTTGAGGGACTCGACCGACACCTGACTCTGGGGTGGACGTGGGGGTTTATAATCTTGTGGGGGGTGTTTCGGCGTGGCCAGTTGCCCGATACGCGCCATGCTGCAGCTGTAGACCCGAAACAGCTCTGGCCTGCCGCTGGCGTTGTTGGAGTTGTTCCTGCCCAGAACGAGAACGTTGTTTATGTGTGAGCACACCCAACGACGCATCCTTGTACTATGCTACGATAATATGCGTGTGTGTGTGTGTGTGTAACGCCTGGGCCGGCTAGCTGAAGGTCATCAGTCCGGGACAGTTAGGCCGCTGGGAACCCACTCTTTATATACAATGAACTCCCACTATGTGTCCGATGTTCCTTATATCCATGGGTACGAGGAATGTGACCAGCAGAGCGGAACGGGGATTTAAAAGTTGTTCTTTTTAAGAGGTCGTTCCATACATACACGTGTACGCATATGTAGCGAGATACTACTGTAGTTATTATTTCCATGAGTTTCGTTTTTATAGGAATACCTTTTGTCGACACCAAACTAGTTGTTAGAGACATAGTTATCAGCATTATTTTGTTATAACCAAGCCCCAAAACAGTTAATGCGCAAACCATGCATTACACTGCAGTTGCCCCGATAACATTCTGCATCATTGCATTTACACGTTTAACTACCTAAACCGTCCACATTTAAATATGTGCCTTAGGCAAGGGGGTCGAGTTTTCTACTGCCCCCTCCCCGCGTAGCCCAGGTGAGCCAAATATCAACGTTATATATAGGAGCATGCCCCCTCTTTACAAAAAGTTCCACGGACAGGTGTATTTCTGTATATACTAGTACATACGACCCTACTGGGGTCCTGGACACAGTCCTGGCTATACCTGTCGGCCGCATCGGCTGATTTTGCTAATCGATTCTTTGGTTTGGCCAGTTGTTCGGTGTACGGCGAGGGCTTCGCGTGCATAGTTTCCTTCCTCACCGGCCACACAGGATCCGGTCGACGGAAGCTTGACTGGTTTGTCTGGTCACCCCTGTAAGTCAAACGCAGTCGTCGATAACAAATACTGTTATTTCAGGTAGAAACCCATATACATACAAATGTGCATTGTTATGTTATGTTATGTTAACGATATGATTATGTTAAACAAAAAGTTAAACATAAATAAGGTAAAATATAAATTCACTAAACATACAAATAAGTTAAAAACATCCACTCACGCCTACAATACATGGTTGGTTTCCAGAATACAATAGACCAACAATAGTTGGGGAAACATAGTATTATGATGCAGAACAAGTTGGGTACGATGGGTCAGTACAAAGTACCTGTACCCTGTACCACACAGGTGTTCATATGTTCAGTTGCGGATGCAGTTTTAAGCTCTCAACAGCGTGTGCTCAGAGTGACATTACTTTGTAATGTAGATAATCTATATTTATGCATTATGCATTTTAATAACTGATACAGTGTACTCGGTTAAAAAGACGTGAAACACGTGAAACATACGCGACGTGGCATTAGGCCCTACATGGACGGGGGTGGGGGGACTACAGATAGACCGTTCTCTGGCGGCACTTACCCCTTCTCCTCGTAGCCGAATGGATAGTAGAACGTCTTCGGATTGGACATCTCCTTGATGCGGGAGGACGCCTTACCCCGTTGGGCTGCCCTGGTCGGCGGAGTCAGCTGGTCTTGCGTCCCCCACTGAACCGTGTCCCTATTGTCAATACAGTATTTCGAAAGTAAGATAAGGCGACCCAGTGAACTAACTAACGACTGACGCATTGTAATTCTCCTTTATTGATGAACATTTTCATCAAGTTGTAACTCTCCTTTATTTATGAACATGTTCATCAAGTTGTAACTCTCCTTTTTTGATGAACATGTTCATCAGGCTGTAACTCTCCTTTATTTATGAACATGTTCACCAAGATGTAACTCTCCTTTATTAACGGACATGTTCATCAAGTTGTAACTCTCCTTTATTAACGAACATGTTCATCAAGCTGTAACTCTCCTTTATTTATGAACATGTTCATCAAGTTGTAACTATAAAACAGTTTTCTCACTTCTACGTTTCGACAACAACTCTTTCAGGAACTGAATTCTGGGAAATTGGAACTGGGAACTTGGTTCTTTTTCAACAATAGAAAATATGTCAGCAATGACAGACCACGCCAACAGAAACAACTGCATTATTGGCTGAGAGAGAACCATGGTGATTGACAGGGAAAGTAACACGAATGATAAGATATACACAGGAGGCTGTTTGGATTAGAAAGACAACACCTATAATGGTATATCAATCATACTTATCATAACATTATATCAAATGAGTATATTCCATCAACAGTGGCATATTTCTATCTCGGGAGATAACGAAGTTGTGCCTCTATCACAGATGGTGCAGGTGTAGACAGTTTGGTGTAAAGACGTGGTAGTCGATGACCTTTCTCTTCGACGCTCTCTCGTCTCCATCCATAGTTCGTTTCTTCTTTTTTCTTCCTCCCTGTTACCAGCCCAAACAACATGTCGCCAGATGTTGCTGTCTGCTGCAGCGGATTCCCGGGACCCGATGCTGATCTCAGCAGATTTTATATACCGCTTGGAAGCAGGCCTGAACCGCAGAGCTGGACGGCCGACACGCTTTGCTCCAGAGGCAAGTTCACCATAGCAGATGTCCTCTGAAATACGACCATCCTTCACGCGGCAGGCATTGGCGATGGCTGGAGCTTCGCTGACTTCTTTGCCCTTGACTGACATTAGTCTTTTCAGGCTTATGTTCAGGCCAAATTTTGTGCAGGTCTTGGCAAGTTGGTATACGAGCCTCTGGAACTTCTCAGTGTGTGGAGCATCTCCCTAATCAGCACCTTGGTTTCCGCACGCAGATGGGCCAGGTTGAACAACTTTGCACAAGTCCTTGTATATAAACACACGTCTTCTGAAGATGAGCAGAATGCATAGGAAAGCAGCAGGGAACAGAATATCCCAAAAAGGTTAATGCCATGGCACAACCCCGCTTCACACCATTGCGAATTGGGAAAGTCTTCAGTGATGATCTATTGTACCACACTGTGCCATCCATGTCTTCGAGGTAATCATACTCAGCAGCTTTGTACGACATCCAATCTTCTCGAGGAGTGTGAAGAGTCTTTTCTTTTGACCAGTCAAAAACTGTGTGGCTCTGGTAGACACGCATTGCCAATTTCTGCAGTATATTGAACGCAACACAAGCAAAAATCTCCCCACTATGTTCAGTAGCGAGATTCATCAGTTGCAATCACTACGATCTCCCTTATACACGTATAGGGAGACAGTGTTGGCGTCACGCATGTCTCGAGGCATTAAACCTTCTTCCCGACACGGGCCGAGAAGCTTGTAAAGTTGATGAAAATTGCAGGAGAATATTGCTTTGATGTGCGCAATGTTATCTCAATCAAATTTATCATAATATTCTATGAACCGAAAACAAAAACTATAACGTCCTTTACTCCGAAATTCATATTACGGTTAAACATAAACTTAACATCTAAAGTATTGAAAACATACACATGTATAAACTTGGCTACAGCTCGTTTGTGCGACGGCATATCGCAAAACCGATTGCCTACCGCATTGCATTGCTGAAAGTCTGCACAAGATCTATGTTATGTCATCTTTATCTGTGATGCCACGTTACCTGTGACGTCACATCTGTGTTGAGTGTTGAACTGTTCCAACCTCCGCGCATGCGTCAAAACTCACCTGACCACCCTTGCCACAACTGACATTTATGTGCATATTTTACAATTTTTTGGTAAACTCCAAATGTTTGTCAAGTGTGAATAGTATTTTGAGTTGAAATTTGACTAGAAATATGATAACATTCGTTTTTGTATGGAACTATTTTACGTATCCTAAGCGCACAAATTGTTTGTGCATGTAACAAGTCGTAAACAACAGTAGCGTCGCACAACCAATCAATCGTTAATACCACTCCGCCAGCCGTCCGTCCAAGTTGTGACACTGGTTATATTGCGAGTGGCGCCTCTGTTGGGAATGTGGAACTGCATTGTCGGTTGTAATTAGGTACATGTGTACCTCTTCCCGTGTCTTTCACCCAGTAATAAGGTACATGTACCTCTTCCCGTGTCCTTCACCCAGTAATAAGGTACATGTACCTCTTCCCGTGTCCTTCACCCAGTAATAAGGTACATGTACCTCTTCCCGTGTCCTTCACCCAGTAATAAGGTACATGTACCTCTTCCCGTGTCCTTCACACAGTAATAAGGTACATGTGTACCTCTTCCCGTGTCCTTCACACAGTAATAAGGTACATGTGTACCTCTTCCCGTGTCCTTCACACAGTAATAAGGTACATGTACCTCTTCCCGTGTCCTTCACCCAGTAATAAGATACATGTACCTCTTCCCGTGTCCTTCACCCAGTAATAAGGTACATGTACCTCTTCCCGTGTCCTTCACCCAGTAATAAGATACATGTACCTCTTCCCGTGTCCTTCACACAGTAATAAGGTACATGTGTACCTCTTCCCGTGTCCTTCACACAGTAATAAGGTACATGTACCTCTTCCCGTGTCCTTCACACAGTAATAAGGTACATGTGTACCTCTCCCCGTGTCCTTCACACAGTAATAAGGTACATGTGTACCTCTTCCCGTGTCCTTCACACAGTAATAAGGTACATGTACCTCTTCCCGTGTCCTTCACACAGTAATAAGGTACATGTGTACCTCTTCCCGTGTCCTTCACCCAGTAATAAGATACATGTACCTCTTCCCGTGTCCTTCACACAGTAATAAGGTACATGTGTACCTCTTCCCGTGTCCTTCACACAGTAATAAGGTACATGTGTACCTCTTCCCGTGTCCTTCACACAGTAATAAGGTACATGTACCTCTTCCCGTGTCCTTCACCCAGTAATAAGATACATGTACCTCTTCCCGTGTCCTTCACCCAGTAATAAGGTACATGTACCTCTTCCCGTGTCCTTCACCCAGTAATAAGATACATGTACCTCTTCCCGTGTCCTTCACACAGTAATAAGGTACATGTGTACCTCTTCCCGTGTCCTTCACACAGTAATAAGGTACATGTACCTCTTCCCGTGTCCTTCACACAGTAATAAGGTACATGTGTACCTCTCCCCGTGTCCTTCACACAGTAATAAGGTACATGTGTACCTCTTCCCGTGTCCTTCACACAGTAATAAGGTACATGTACCTCTTCCCGTGTCCTTCACACAGTAATAAGGTACATGTGTACCTCTTCCCGTGTCCTTCACACAGTAATAAGGTACATGTGTACCTCTCCCCGTGTCCTTCACACAGTAATAAGGTACATGTGTACCTCTCCCCGTGTCCTTCACACAGTAATAAGGTAATTTACCGGAAGTCGAATGCCGTTTGCCACTCCATTTTACATAATAGTATTAGGATAATTTGGGGCAGCGCGCCCCCCAAGGAAAACTTTCAAATTGTACATCATTAAACTACTTTTGCATGTCTTTATTGTGTTCACATTATGGAAATATATATGTGTTACCCATTGGAAAACTTCGCTCAGTAAATAAACAATCTAGCTAAGTTGCGTTTGAAAAAAATAGTAAGAGTACCAACAAAAAAACTGTTTTGCCCCGTCTTTGGGACGAGATGGTTCTGTGAGTGGGGCAACACGGTCTATAACCCCACGCCGTGGAAAAACCAAGGAGGAGGGGGTTATGACGTACAATTTGAAAACTTATGTGAATGAACTATTGCTTAAAATTAAAATGTGTATATGCAAATTCTATATCAGGTCATTATATTATATTAAATTGTGATCATGTACGTGTGGGATAAGACATTGGGACCGTCTTATCCCACAGACACAACGTGGTAAAATATTAGATCAGTGCATATAATAATGCATATATTATAAAAGTTTAAAAATACACTCATTTAATTACGTCTGTCTCGTGTTGCTAAGCTTTCGGGTGGGTATCAGATATAAGTTAGCTTCATTTTATTTAATTACTTAATTAACTTCCAAATAAATTCAACAAACAAGACGCACAAACCTCGGAGACGGATGCGATACCCATGAATGGATCCGGGCGCAGTTTGGCACAGACATGTCTTGGATTCGCCTGCAACGCACAGGCAGATAGCTGTGTTGTAGTTGATTACAACAATTAAATTAACTAAAGTGAAAGGAGGAGGCGCTCGCAAACCAAACGATGTCCGCCTACTTCCAAACGGACGGACTCCATGGTTATCGAGGCCTCCCCCGAGCCGGCCTCCCCAACACCTTCGACACCGACCTGCAGCAGATCGGCACGCGACTGAAGACCCGGGCCGACCTGGAGCAGCTGCGTCGGATCGCCATAAACAACACCAGGTGGCGCAAACTACACAGAACAATACAAGAGAAACGGTGTGAGTGGTCGTAAGACTACGGAAGACATTTAAAAAATAATAACAATGCACTGTGTGTTCCTTTCTGGCACCACGCAACACGCTACACGTATGTTGTATGAAGCAACGCAAACATCACGCTACACGTATGCACCGCAAACCATATTATAATGTATACCGGAATAGGCGAAAGCGTACATTTCTAAAACGCTACTAAGCAAATACTTGCATGGGAATATTTCATAATGCCGAAAGGTGGTGTTTGGTGAGCAGCACATGTGTTGAGTGAAAATAAATAAAACGCGGGAGATCTACAATTGTTTAACAAGATTGTCTTCCAAAGCAAAAGGCACATATGGCAACTAGGCAAGGAAGACAGTCCAACGATTAGTCATCTGTATGGAACATTTATCAATTTTATTTTTAAGCACATTGACGTTGTTGGCATTTACACACTCGGTAGATGATTTGTTCCATTCATTTATCGTCCTCTGTTCCTCTCCCGCCTTCGTTCAGTGAGTAAAAACGTCTATCAATATATTTATAACCATTTAACATGTTAAAAAAACTTCTATTTGATTTCCTCTGAATAATCATTGTCTCTGGTGTTGCTAAACCACATTCTTTCACAACTAAGTTTTGGAGTCAGCCTAGTTGTTCTTCACATGCAATAGATAAAGGTCGTGATTTGTCAGCGGCACACGTTGTCTCCAGTATATCGTCAGTTTACAGAACATATATATATATATATATATATATATATATATATATATATATATATATATATATATATATATATATATATATATATATATATATATATATATATATATATATATATATATATATATATATATATATATATATATATATATATATATATATATAATGCACTGTACAAAGCAATTATAAGTAAACCTCATTTTGAAAATTGCATACAAGCACGGAGGCTATATCGCAAGAAGGACACATATAAACTAAACATAATGCAACGAAGAGCACCTCAGCTGAGCATTCGTTATAAAAGACGGCTAATGGAATGTGGTTTGACATAGCTACAGACCCTATGAGACTAAGAGGAGACCAAACAGAATCGTTGGTTAAATATGCCTATTTAATGGTTATGAAGATATTGATATAACTATTTTATTCAACATCATCTAACGATTGTGCTATTGTTATAGTGTGAATATGTTTAGAAATAATATTGACACGTGGGGCTTCTGGCGTTGGATGGTAACCTTCTTAAATCAATGTTTTCCGGAGAAAGACAATCTTACTTTCTTGATGCAAAGAAGGTTCGCTCCGGCATCCCTCCACACACTGCAAGTCAAGCTTCTGAATTTATTTCTCAACCATTGTCGATTGGTTTATACAATTACTATTTATATGACCGCCAGCTTACTGGGCATTACATCGTTTATGTAAGGGGAATGGTATTCAACAGCTAAAATTAACTTCGGCTGTTTCTTTCAGAAACGCATATAGTCAGGGCTACAAGGTAACACCAGCCCGATAGACAGTGTGTAATAGTGACAACTGTGGTCATGTTATATGTGTACCATGTTGTATGGTGTTATGTCGCTGACCCATAGAATTTTTATTTTGTTTTTGATGAAAATAAAATTCATTGTGTGTGTGTGTGTGTGTGTGTGTGTGTGTGTGTGTGTGTGTGTGTGTGTGTGTGTGTGTGTGTGTGTGTGTGTGTGTGTGTGTGTGTGTGTGTGTGTGTGTGTGTGTGTGTGTGTGTGTGTGTGTGTGTGTGTGTGTGTGTGTGTGTGTGTGTGTGTGTGTGTGTGTGTGTGTGTGTGTGTGTGTGTGTGTGTGTGTGTGTGTGTGTGTGTGTGTGTGTGTGTGTGTGTGTGTGTGTGTGTGTGTGTGTGTGTGTGTGTGTGTGTGTGTGTGTGTGTGTGTGTGTGTGTGTGTGTGTGTGTGTGTGTGTGTGTGTTGTGCACGAAAGGGTTAATTGTTACTTGAATGTGAATACTGCACAAACGACGACATCTGGTAATAGACAGGTTGCGCGCGTACGTTGCATGAGTGCGATTGGGAGACATAACGTAACCATGCTGGTAACGAAGCCGAAACGCTTTGAGACGAATGGAACACACGCTCGCTCGCACGCATGCACGCACGCATGCACGCACGCACGCAAGCACGCACAGGCACGCACGCGCGCAATATGCATCGAAATATCGTATTTTGCAGATGGAAAACGATCACGATACCTGATCCCTGGATATATTTTTGTGGAACACCAAACATGACTCCGGGTTGCTGATCCCACTAGGTTCTGGGAACAGATACTGGCGATGATCATACAGTTATCTGCGATATTGTATATGCTACACAGCTGTCTGTCTTTGAGAGACACTATTTATTCCCGCTTTTCAACAAAGTAAGCAAGCGCTTGGAACTGTTCCAGCATACGCTAGGAACAATGTAAGCACGCGCTTGGAACAATGCAAGCACTTGATTGAAAATATATAAGCACACGCTTGGAACAATGCAAGCTCTATCGCTACACACGCTCCGTCTTAACACAACTGCCACTCCTGGATCTACCTCATAACTCTATTTGTTGCATTCGACACATGTGCTCTCTGATAATAGCACACCGTTGAGTGCCGTGGTACCAGCGACATAATGAATTATCCCCGAGTCTCGCTACGACTCAGTCTTTGGCAGGACCAATGCCACTTGGAACAATACATCTGGCCTCGTCTGATACTATGGTACTTAAAGCGCGGATACGGGCGCTTTTGTCATTCTTGTTATTGTTCATTGCTTCAATCCGTTCAATCGAACACATTAACGCCGTGTTAGTGGCCACATCCTACAACTCATGGCAAATATGTTTGAGAAGCTAACTTGAGAAGCTAATTTGATATTTCGACCGCAACAGGTCCATGCGTTCACATTAATGACATTATTTCCAGAACATTCATCAACATCATTCTGTCTCGCAAGACAATGTTTTGCGCAACTAAACTTTCCTCTCCATGGCACAAGCCTGTCCGAAGTGTGTGGAGATCCTGCGTTGCCCAGTCGTCATGATTCCCCTGTCTTCCTTCAATGGTGAAGTCCAAAGGAATGAAGTACATTTGGCACCAGCTCGGCTGCAGGAGCAGGCGGGAGGATGGCAAGGTTGACGTCAGACAGACTTCGGGGCTTTACTCCAGCAGATTTGCTTAGATCACTTGCCTACAAAGGCTAATGAGCGTGGTCCATCCAGTGCCATAGATGATGATTGGAATAGTGAGAGTCGGGACGTGTCCACCCGCCAGTGGGCCCTACACACTGCACCTCTGGATACCAAACATATTCGTCTGGCGCTGCAATGTATTCAGTTCCCATGGTGCACCGCGAGGAAAATGTACTAGAGCTAGAGTCTTGTCTGCGGAGAGGATATGACCCAGAAGGGGGATGCATTCGGCTCTTTTTTCACCCAAGGAGCTATCTGGTGGTTGCGGCTGAACGCGAAAATATGAAGCAAACCCTACAAAACACATGCTACATCACAGTACTAAGCCAAACACGCAGACATATAGATCGCCAAATTAAAGGGAATTTATGTTTCGATCGGGTACAGATGCGATATTGGGCAATACTATAACGCATCCGACTGGTGGTTGGAATGACCTACACGATAGCAATTCATTGGAAACACTCAGACATTAAAAACCACTACCAATTGTGTATAGTATCCCACACGCAGCGGTAGTCTTGTGTGAGGCATTCTGAACCCCGCGTCAAAACCAGACATGTAGATCGATGTTGCTATAGAAGACGTGGCATTGTTATCTCTGTATGATTAACATAGACCCGTTCATGTCGGGGCTGAAGCGTTAATTCAGTGGTGTCGTGCCGGTTAATGAAATGTTGTACAGATTAAATGCACACGTGTTATATTAAGTTACATGCAAACCGGAAACAATGCATCATGTGAACAATCCATTAGCTGCTCGTGGCCTGCCAAGTTATAATCGCTGTCACTGCAACCAACACACCATAGCATGAGTCAGTTGGTTTACGTTGTGTAGTTATATATGTACAGCTGTCTGCGGTGTTAAATGCTAAGACTTAGGGTTATTTGAATAGCTAGGAATTAATTCGAAGGATTATAATGCTAACCACAGTATTAACTGGTCAGTCAATGAGGTGTTATCTGGTTAGCCAATAATTTGGCGAGAGAAAGCCATCCACATATCATCTTTAGAATATAGGCTGTGCAAGAAGTTTAATTTTCATCAGAAAGTGTATGATATTCCTATATACAATATATTCTTCCTTTTAAAGGACTGGGCTCTTGCTAATGTATTTAGCCCAGTGGTGCATGTAACAGTGTAACGGTCAGAGTGCCAAATAATTAAACCATGGATCAATCACTCACATTTATATAGCGCCCTCTCCAGGTTAACTGCTCAAATGCGCTTTCCAAGTTCCTTAATATTAATTAATTTAAAACAAGTCCTAAATATTAAAAGACCATTCAGTAAAATTAAAAACCACCACTAAAATGTCGAAATCATTAAAACTCCAGCTAATTTAATCTAAAATGGACGAGTGAACATGTGTGTTTTCAGCTGTTTCTTGAAGGCACAAACATTCAAGAAACCAGTATGTGGGCAAATGGAACCTTCACACCAACAAGCGTGTTCCTTGTTGTTTGGTCAGCATTACCATGCAGCAAGGCAGAAAAACGTTCACACTTACGCGTTATCCAGTCGGTTCTCGGTGTGCGGTCTCACGTGTGGTTCCGACAGTCAACACATACGGACAGTTTGGTCGTCTACCCGTCGTCCTGCAGACTGGCAAAACCGTCAGTATGCGGTCCCGGGACCGTAGCAACGTCTCTCAATGGCTCGACACAGCGGGAGAGTCGCGCCTGGTCAATTGAAGCACAGCTCAGTCTATTATTCAATACTAAGCGCTTTGTTGACAGAACTAGCGATTGTCCGAGAATGTTTACTATTATCACACACCGTGAATGTTCGTTATGTGATTGAATGGCTTTACGGACAGCAATATTGCTCCGGAGTACCTCCGGGTCGTGGGAAATAATTCGTACAAATAACAATAAATGCTCGCATCAATACATTCAATAGTGTTATATGTGATTGAGGCGTAAAGTAATATGCTGACTTTCCGGCTTTAGTATTTCATGTGATGCGGACATTTAAGGTCGGTTTACACGATTTATGCCCCTATCGGTCGGCGACACTGTGTCGCATGACAAAGCGCAGCTAAATCGGTGCGTTTAGACGAGCGACGTATCTAGACACTTTGAGTGCGACTTATTGATTTGCGCCAATCCCGACCTGAGCTTTGATTAAAAAACCACGGCGGGGGTATCCGTTGTCGGTTGCGGCGGTTACCGATTGACCACTGCTTCAAATTAGCAACTGACTGTCGTTGGAATTGGACTCAGCCCCGAATCGAGCGACACAATCCAAGCTATAGATTTACCTCGCTTATCGGTCTCGCGAGGGTGTTTACACGACAGGCTTTCGCACTGCGATATCGCACGACGCCGTACCTGCCGAAACATCGAACAAACATCGCTCGTGCATTTCGGATGGAGTCACTTCGACATTCGAAATGTTCTCCAGTCATTCAGACACGCTTCGTTTGATCATTTGAAACGTATTAAGGTGTTATTAACACGGGAAACTGGAATAAAAGAAATCTAGCGCGAGTGACAATGTGACGATGTGAATATTATGCATTTATTTTTCATGATTCTATGTTTACACTACAGTCGTAGTAATATTCTTATTTTATAATTGTATACCTATTGTTGAGCCAAGCTAGGCGGTAGCCGTAGGAGTGTGCAATATCATAGGCAATATGCTAGGCGGTAATGATTATTGAAGCGTATCACCAATCCCTGACTGGTAGTCGTAGACTACATATACGCTGGCCATTGATCGAAGAGGGGTCGTCCAATTGTAGCTCGCGAAGAGGCGGCTGCAATAGTGCAGAGACGAGCGGTGGTAAGTTGCGAGAAGGCAACTATACTGTAATGTGTAAAACACGGTGGTGAGTTGCAAGAAGGCAACTATACTGCAGTGTGTAAAACACGATTGTAGTCTGCGGGAAGGCAACTATACCTACTACAAATGTACGTCAGCATAAAGCAGCGCGAAGCTAACTAAGTTACAAGACAATCTCTGTTAGAAGCGTGCAAGGAAGCAGAGATAACGAATGGTGGGACGTAGCACGTTTTGAACATTGCCAGAAGCGACTGGCTATTACGTTGTTAGTTGATAACGTGTGTGTGTGTGTGTGTGTGTGTGTGTGTGTGTGTGTGTGTGCGTGTGTGCGTGTGTGCGTGTGTGCGTGTGTGCGTGTGTGCGTGTGTGCGTGTGCGCGTGTGTGCGTGTGTGTGCGGGCGCGCGTGATTGCATGCGTACGTACGTGCGTGCGTGCGTGCGTGCGTGCGTGCGTGCGTGCGTGCGTGCGTGCGTGCGTGTGTGTGTGTATTCGTAGGGGAGACCGGGGCTAGTTGTTACAATTTTCAGTTAGTCACTTTTTTGTGAAATGAATGTTAGATGCATTATTTCTGTCAACATATACATTAAATTTATTATTAGTGTTAATAAAATGTACCATATCATTGATATTCCATATTGTAGTTATGTAGATATTTGAAGTTGTAAAAACTAGCCCCGTAAGCGGGGCAAGTTGTTACATCATACAGGGCACGTTGTTACATCATACAGGGAACGTTGTTACATCATACAGGGCA
Organism: Lamellibrachia satsuma; assembly: GCA_033239005.1. Taxonomy (NCBI): domain Eukaryota; kingdom Metazoa; phylum Annelida; class Polychaeta; order Sabellida; family Siboglinidae; genus Lamellibrachia; species Lamellibrachia satsuma. The sequence continues at coordinate 3,161,559 of BSQZ01000034.1, read as the reverse complement.
CGTTGTTACATCATACAGGGCACGTTGTTACATCATACACGGCACGTTGTTACATCATACAGGGCACGTTGTTACATCATACAGGTCACGTTGTTACATCTTACAGGGCACGTTGTTACATCATACAAGGCACGTTGTTACAGCAAAGAACTTGTGGATTGCAAAGCAAACGTCACTCGTACATATTACTGTTATTACATTAATTGGATTATACACACTTATACATCTTACACACAGTGTGCAAAACAATGTAGGTGTTCACAGCTTCATATATTAAGTTTTTAATGTTTAGTTACCAAAGGGACTCATTCCCCAGATTCTTACATTACAAACAATTGTGAATGGAATGTAAATTATTGAATGGAGTATGAAATAGTGAATGGAAATATATATATAATGTGATATAATCTACTTCATTGAATGATACACGCACGCACGCACGCACGCACGCACGCACGCACACACACACACACACTCGCACAAACATCCACATTTCACAATAATCGTGCAATATTTATTAATTGCTCAAATAGGGCTGTGCCATAAACAAACTAGCAAGATTGAACACGATTGCCATCCAAAGCAAAACACCCGGATGACAACTAGACAAGGAAGTCATAGGCTTATCGAGAGTCCAAAACTGTAATCTATGGGTAAACCGCCCTTAATTCTGAGATGTTTGTTAATTTTGTTTGACGCTGCTAGCATTTACAGTACTGGTTATAAACCAGTACACGAAGTTTGACAAGTGAAATAAAGCGTTCACATGTCGTGGTTAAATAAATGTTGTTCTGTCAGTCACTGCCAGCACACAACTCGACGAACCATCGTCGGGAGACGTACACTTCGGAACGGCGAATTGGGGCGTTGAGCGAATGCGTGGAGGACACAAACGGCAGGAAACAGACTGTCGAGGGGTGCTTGAGTACAAGTGATATGTGAATCGTTTTCAAGCGATATGTGAATTGGTTTCGTTGTTAATTCATCTTGTTTAAGTTATACTCGCAGTGTGGTGATGTTTTGTGTATAATTATAAATATTTATGTAATTCTATATTGCAAATAATATATGTCAATTAAAACACGTTAAATGGCTATTATAGTTTCATTCAATGGTATTGCATATACACAGCCATTGTGCGACAGCGTCACAGACAATATTATACTTGAAATTAATAGTGAACGATACATCGATCATCGAAGGACATGCCAGAATTAAATCTTCAAGAAACGGTTCACCTTTGTTGAGTTGCTCGTAAGCTCACCGCTTTATTTAGTTAACGTTTATTTTACTCACAGATCTGTCGACATGCCACGCCAGGGCCTGTCGGTCACGATAAAGACGCTTGCTCGGTTAACTGAATACCTTAGCGGGACACAGCACGGACAACGCTACCACGAACGGTAACGTTCTACGTACGCGTTCAACGTCATCACTGACGTTGTTACGTAATACGGACCATTATTGGTTACATGCTTAACGGCAAACAAGAGCGAACGTGTTTAGAAATTAAATTTGTTGTTCTACAGGCACAACTTGTTGTGTAGGCCCTACGTATAACAGTTAGTTTAAAGCCGTTATGCACATAAAAACAATTACGTGCCAAAATATGTGTGACACAATAACAAGATTTTAAATCCTCAATTACTGCACGTTTAAATCTGGTCTTACGTTGAATACTGGCTGTCAGGGTTGTGTGCGCATGGGGTGGTTGTTGTTTAATCGTGTTTGCTTGCTACTGAGTGCGTTAGAACTTGCTTAAATTGTAGTGGTTCTGTCATGCTGGCGGATGGAGTCTCAGCAGCAGTAGACAGTGGCATGGGTAGCATATCAAATATTTTTGGTAATAAACACTATTTAAACTAGAAGCGCACGGGGGTTACTTAGAGATGTCTCAAGCAGGACAAGAGGCCACTAGTACAGATAAACCAATAACAGAATGTCAGAAAAACATGGCTGAAGCAGGTTATAGATGCGTGTGTTTAAATACTAGGAGTATAGTAAATAAGAAAAACGAATTAAACAATATGGTAGAAGATATTAACCCTCACATAATTGGTATTACCGAACCATGGGCCAACACAGATGTAACAGTTGCTGAATTAGGATTGACAGGATACGTAATGTTTAGGAGAGATCGAATAGGAAGAAGGGGAGGGAGAGTTTTGTAAATGTTAATGAATCTATTCAGGCTAATGAAATAAAATTAGAAAGGGAAGCAGATTACGATGAAGCTGTTTGGTGCAAAATAGTTTCAGAAAATTCTAAATAACTATTGGATTAGTTTACCGAAGTCCAAACATAAACGAAGAGGATAACACAAAAATACAAAATGCTATAAAGGAAGTTATGGGAATGTATCATAATGGTAGATTTTAACCATGGACACATACAATGGAAATCTGTAGAGAGTACAGGGGGTGAGGACCAACAATTTATATTTTTAATTCAGGAGAACTTCCTTACTCAGTACGTGCTGGAACCAAAAAGGGGAGAAAATGTATTAGATATAGTTTTATCAACACAAAAAGAATTAGTGGACAATGCAAAAATACATGAACCATTGGGTAATAATGACCACAATCAAATACATTCTGACATCAATGTAAAATCAGAAAGTAAAAATAAAAAACGTATAGGAGAAACTTCCACAAAGGTAACTATAAAGATATGAGAAAATACTCAGCAAAGCTAAATTGGAATAACATGCTGGTGAATAAGACCGCAATTGAATGTTGGAATATTCTAAAATATAAAATTGAGAGTATCATCGATAAATTTGTTCCCTTGAAAGAAACACTTCTCAACAGAAGCTATTAAAAAATAGAGTTTAAGCAAACTATGTGGAGGCGTACCAGAAATGATGAAGACTGTGCAAATTACAAAGAGGCACTTAACCTAGCTACAACTTAAATTAGAAAATCTAAAAGAACCTTTGAAAAAAAATTGGCAGGTAATATAAAAAAAATGACAGCAAGAGTTTCTTTGCTTATGTAAGGAGTAAACAGAATTTTTTAGATAAGGTCGGACCACTAGAAAACAAGAGGGAAACATAATTTCAGACGGGTTTCAAATGGCAGATGTCCTGAATGAGCATTTCAGCTCAGTTTTTACCACTGAAGATATCAGCTCACTTCCAGTTCCATTTACTAAATTTGAGGGCAATAAATTAGAACATTTAGGGCAGTTATTTGTAACTCCTGAAATGATAGCAAAGAAAATTAAGAAGATAAAAGATGATAAATCAACAGAGTCTATCCACAGAATCTATAGCGAGCTCAAATTGTATGCAATGGTGTTAAACTGGATTCACAGGTTACATAATAGTATTTAAGACTTGCTCTAAAAGGAGATGGAGTCAAACACAAGATTGGAAAACCAATTTGCAGGTTCAACAGTGGGTTAGTAAACATGTCATATTTTGATGCAAATGGTTATTAATCAAATGCAAATGTTTATTAATCAAATGCAAATTTGTTATTCAAATGCAAATTGAAGTGTTTTGATTCAAATTAAAAAAAGAAAGAAAAAGCAAATGCAAATGCACAAGCTTTGGTCTCTAAAATGCAAATGCAAACGCAAATGTTTTGATTAAAATGCAAATGCATTTTGAACCCAAGCCTGGTGTCAGGCTTAGAGGACCTGTTTGAAGTTGTTGTTGCTCTCGTCTTTATCCCTGAAGTCCGGGGTGAGGCTGGCACCGGTACCGATCTTCGATTTGTTCCCCTTCCCTCCCTTCGCTGATCCCGTTTCACTAACGTCTCCACTCCCCGTCCTTCGCTCGCATTCTTCACGTCCCTCCCACTCCCGCCAAACCTCTCTTCACGCAGTCCTCCCACCTCAGTCTCGGTGTTCCTCGTCTCCTTCTACCCGCCACCCTAAGCGCATCCGCTCTCTTCGTCCTCTTCCATTCTTTCTACGTGTCCAGCCCACTTTAGCCGCCCCTCACCAGCTCATCGTGAGACTCTCTTTCACACCAACTTCCTCTCTCAGCTCCTTCATTCTTCGCTTGTCTATTCTTTTCACTTGTGCAATTCTTCTCACCCAGTTATTCTCACAAACTTGCAGTTTCTCTTGTTGTTTTTTCCGTCATCGCCATGGTCTCTAGTCTGCATAGGTAGGCTGGTGTTACGTATGAGCTAAGCACCTTTCCCTTTAGCTTCCGATATAATATGTCTATCTCCCATCACCCCTTACACTTTCCTCCACGCATCCGCCCCAGCCTGTATGCTCCTGCGAATTTCCCTCTCCGTGCCGCCGCCCCCGCAAACCTCTCCTAGTTGTGCATGCTCAAAACATTGCTGTGCACGTGCTTAGTGGAAAAACATTCGCAAGAGCAGTTAGAGGACATCTGCTTGTTGACTCTGCGTTTACTGCAGTAGTGACACCATAGACAGTTGATGTCCCCTTCCAGACGTCCACATGGCTGAGAGCGGAGAGACGACCACATTGGAAGAGTAACAGCCGGTAGAACGTCAGAGGGAAACAGAGCCAAGTGAAACGCAGGCTGATATTCCAGTAGATCTGTATGACAAACTGATTACTGGACAAGCTTCGGCAGACGCAGTCTGTTAAGAAAATGTACTTGATAGACTCAATAGAAAACTGTAGGAATAAAAGGGTGCAATTGTGAGTCACCCAACTGCATGCACATATCTGTATCTGGTTGCATTATATAGAAATGATTAGTCTACTCCGCAAGTTCATCAAAACAGAGCGCACAGGAGACTGAAATGTTGCCATATGCCATTTTGCTGCTGTGTTGACTACTTGGTGGCCATTTTGAAAATGGCAACCTTCTTGGATTTCCAATTGACTAAAATCCTTTATAAAAATCACTATAGTGGCACCTATGTGATATTTGCGTCTCATCACTTGACAAGTTCACCCTTAGCTACACAATAATATTGACAGAAAATATTGCTTTTAGCGGCCGTTTTGGATAAAATTTATGCAAATTAACTATTTTCCCACGCCTAGGATATATCTATCTACATTTTTATATGTTGTTTGGGAAGGGTTGGGGAGTTAGATACAACAAAAATATTTCTGTTGCAATTTTGTCTAGGTCAAATCACATATTGACTGGTCTATTGTGCCAGTGGCGTATATCTAGGATCTCGTAAATGGTAGGCAAAGTCAATCGCCATACAATCTTTTCTATCTGGCTGTTGCTCAAGAGTGGGGCGGACGATTCTGCCTACGTAAAGGGGAGGCCAAAGGGGGAGCTCAATATCACCCATTGGTTTACCATATTTAACAAGATTTAACAATATTGCTATCCCAAACAACAAGTTCCAAATGGCGAGTGGACAAGGAAGCCATTTGCTTATCGAGAGTCCAACGTTTTTCTCATACACGTGTAACCCGCCCTTATCAAATATCTGTCAATTCTATTTTTAAACATATTCACACTACTAGCATTAACACAATCATTTGTCAGTTTGTTCCATTCATTTATCACCCTCTGTGAGAAAGAGTACTTTAAGTACTGTAAGTCCTTTGGTTCTACTGCCTTCTTTAAGTTTGAAGAACATATTCCTATCAACATCCTCATAACCATTCACTATTTTAAACACTTCTATTTGGTCATACGGCCTCCATGCTTGAATACAATATTCCAAATGTGGTTTAACTATTGCTTTGTACAGGGGTACAATTAGCTGTTTCTCCTTATACATGATAGTTCTCCTAATTAACCCTAGGATTTGATTTCCTTTCGAAGCAGCAATCCCACATTGCTCTGAAACTTTCATGTCAGCACTAAATGTTACTCCTAAGTCCTTTTCTTGTGTGATTCTACCTAGTACAGCATCCTCCATATATTCTTCGTCCATGTTTCCATGTCTCAAGTAGTTATACTCCAAACAGCCCAATCTTTGAGCTAACGCAGGACTTTGGACCAACGGCTTTTAGTGTCTCTTCCGAAAGACACGGGCAAAGTGGTGTGAACGAAATTGCCCAAGCTTCGAAACGGCGGAGGTGGAATCGAACCACCGTCCTCTCGATCGACAGGCGGGTGCTCTAACCATTAGACCACCGCTCCCCATGTCATATGTGTATACATTTACACTTCCAAAAATTTAATAACATTTGCCGTTTTTCTGACCATTTAACTAATTTATTTAGATCATCCTGTAAACTTTGTTTATCTGTATCATTCGTAACCTTTCGTAATACTGTTGTGTCATATGCAAATTTGAGTACTTTTCTAGCTATGTCATCTTCCAAATCATTTATATATATATATATATATATATATATATATATATATATATATTAAAACCAGTATAGGGCCTAATACTGATCCCTGTGGTACCCCACTCAAAACAGATTTCCAGTTTGAAATCTCACCATCTACTATTACTCTCTGTCTTCTGTGTGTAAGCCACTTTTCTATCCAGTTGATTATATCATTGGTGGTGACTGGTGACCAGTCATCTACCCACTTTGTAATTTCTTCAAAAAAAACATAAGAGATTTGTCAGACATTACCTTGCTTTTAGGAACCCATGTTGAGATGCATTTAATAATTATGTTTTACAAGGAATTCCACCATGTGGTCTCTAATTAATGTAATTTACATACAACTGATGTTAAACTCACTGGTCTGTAATTTTTTGGCTTGTTCCTCCTCGATCCCTTCTTAAATAGCGGCGTAATGTTTGCTTCTTTCCATTTTGAAGGAACTATTCCTTCTTCTAGTGACAAGTTAAACAATTTTGCAAGTGGTGTACTAATTTGCTCAACAATTTCCTTAAGCAGTTTTGGTTGTATCCCATCAACTCCAGGTGGTTTGTTATCTTTCATCTTCTTTGCTTTTCTTTGCTATAATTTCAGGAGTTACAAATAACTGCCCTAAATGTTCTGATTTATTTCCCTCAAATTTAGTAAATAGAACTGGAAGTGAGCTGATATCTTCTGTGGTAAAAACTGAGCTGAAATACTCATTCAGGACATTTGCCATTTGAAACCCGTCTGAAATTGTGTTTCCCTTGTTATTTTCGAGTGGTCCGACCATATCTCGAACTTTCTGTTTACTCCTTACATAAGCAAAGAAACTCTTTCTGTCTTTTTTATATTACCTGCCAATTATTTTTTCATAGGTCCTTTTAGATTTTCTAATTTCAGTTGTAGCTAGGTTAAGTGCCTCTTTGTAATTTGCAAAGTCTTCACCATTTCTGGTACGCCTATAAACCCTCCACATAGTTTGCTTAAACACTATTTTTAATAGCTTCTTTTGGCAAGTGTTTCTTTCTAAACCGTTTTCCTTGTTTTTTCAAGCGAACAAATTTATCGATGATACTCTCAATTTCATATTTTATAATATTCCAACATTCAATTGCGGTCTTATTCATCACCATGTTATTCCAATCTAGCTTTTCTAAGTATTTTCTCATATCTTTATAGTTACCTTTGTGGAAGTTTTTCCTATACGTTTTTTTATTTTTACTTTCTGATTTTACATTGATGTTAAAATGTATTTGATTGTGGTCACTGTTACCCAATGGTTCATATATTTTTGCATTGTCTACTAATTCTTTTTGTGATGATAAAACTATATATAATACATTTTCTCCCTTTTTTTGGTTCTATAGCACGTGCTGAGTGTAAGGAAGCTCTCCTGAATTAAAAAAATAAATTGTTGGTCGTCAGCCCCTGTACTCTCGAGATTTCCATTGTATGTGTCCATGGTTAAAATCTACCATTATAATACATTCCCATAACTTCCTTTATAGCATTTTGTATTTTTGCGTTATCCTCTTAATGTTTGGACTTCAGTAAACTAATCCAATAGTTAATTTTGAATTTCCTGAAACTATTTTGCACCAAACTGCTTCATCGTAATCTGCTTCCCTTTCTAATTTTATTTCATAAGCCTGAATAGATTCTTTAACTTATAAAATAACTCCCCTCCCCTTCTTCCTATATTCGATCTTTCCTAAACATTACGTATCCTGTCAATCCTAATTCAGCATCTGTTATGTCTGTGTGCTACCATGTGGTGGTGCAACAGGTTACATACAATAACAATCAAAATGTTAAGCTTTAAGGAGGCATGACCCACCACCCCCAAATACGTCACTGCATGGTCACCCTCTCCATTTCTAAAAAGGCATAATATCATCCACATCCATTTATTTTATGAACAGCCCCTACGCCGGCTACGCCTGCGGGCTACGCGGCTATACGTCTATACGTGCATACCCTCATATTCACCAATCTCTTCTTCAGCATGGGAAATATCTCAGCAATGCTCATAATTGTCATGTCAACAATGACATATAGTTGTCCTTACTGGCGGTTCAAATGTGCCAGAAATTTTTTCGTAAGATGCTTTTCTTACGAGATTAACCCGTATAATCTATTAATAGCATCCGCCAACAGAGTAACCTTGACCTTTGTCGTCTGCATCAGTAACGTCGCTGTGGTCGGTTCAGTCTCCTCTAATCTGCCGGTAAGTTAGAACGTACAGCAGTTTTACACCTTTTATGGTTGTTTTATGGAAATTCGATCACTGAATTATAAACCCAGAGTAACTAGTAAACAAAGACACGCTCTGATTGCTACGGTTTGTAACGTTTATGTCACGCTTTTCCGGGAAATTCAAAAATGGACCTTCAATCTTCTGCACCTGCGGCTGCGGGAGCTCCCAGGAATCTCCCTACATGGCAGGATAGCAAATTATTTAAAACGTCATATTTTAATCAGTGTGATAACATTCAATTTTTCAAGTGTTTGAAATTTATTTAATATTAATCATTAACAAAATTATATGAAAAATACGATACAGTTAAAAATACAAGTATGTAAATAAACCAAATATTATATTTTTATATAAAAAATCACAATAATTATCAAGTTATCCCACATACTGGACCATGCGACAGCCATGTATGATCATAATAGTGATGGGTGTGTGGGAGGTTGACCTCCAAAATGTATGGGAAGTGGACTCTAAAAAATGGTGGGAGGTTGGCCCCATAAATACGTCATGGGAAGTCGATCCACAAAGCAGGTGGGAAATATGCGAGGTTGAGACCCCTGCTGTACCCTCTCCATAGGGTCAGTGATTGGCATACAGTGACTCTGGCTCTGCTGAATAGAAACACTCTGGGCCAGAGAAATTTCATTTTATTAAAACTCCATCCTCAACTGATTTAGCCTGTTGCAAATCCAGTTTGTTGATGTCCAAATATGTAATGTGTGAATAATTTAAGTAATATCTGTGCAATATTTTTGTTAAAATCATTGAGAAAATTGACTGTAGTCATTAGATCTAAGGTAAGGTTTCAAATAATGGATATCCAAAATGGTAAGCACCGTGCGGGTCAATGTCGATTATGGGCATAAGTTCCATCCTCTCGCCGATCACATGGCAAAGCTATGAAATTTCACCAAGGGTGAAATTTGTGAGTTTTCAGCTTTTCCATTTTCACTTCACTTAATGTTTGACTAAACATTAAATAAGTTAATAGTTTATCTGATGATTTCACAGAAACTGCATACAAAAGTTGCACAAGCAAGCTCTCATGTTGCAATGGATACTACGTAGATTTGATTTTTCTCAAAATGAATTTGAAATGAGACTAGCAAAGAAAATCGAACTGAGGAGACACGTTGAATTGAGGAGACACGTTGAATTGACGAGGGACCTTTATGTGACATATTTTTATACAGCGGCAATAGGGAGTGATTCTGTCCCAGCCAGTATATTTGATTCTAGTAAATGGCTGATTCCATTATCATGATTCTGTTAAGCAGAGTCTCCCTCAAACCTACATTAGAAGGGGAAAATACAACCAGGTCGTCTGCATACATGAGATGGTTTATATTCATATCATTAATACAACAGCCAGTGCGACATTTTGTTAGTGCAGCACTTAAATCGTCAATATATACATTAAACAGATATGGTGAGCAGGGTTGGAAAAAATCATGATTTTTATTTTTAAAAATCAGATTTTTTATTTAAATCGGATTTTTTAATTTTTTTTTAAATCTGTTATATAGATATTTATATAGATGTTTAAATTTGTAAACTCTTTCAAACATGTTATATTCAAATCGATTTGGGTTCTAGTCTTAACAGAGGGTACATGATTTTTGCTTATATAAAGACATTAGACAATGTCCACAAGGCCTCACCCCCTGTAGTTGCATAATCTGTCTTGGAAAGGAAAGCATGCTATGTGTGTCTGTGGCTGTAGCAGTGGTAATTATTGTTTGCTTATAGGGTGGATTAGCACCTGTCCAGGGCTCTGTGTACTCTAAGGATCACTAACCAGAATACAAACTGGTACAGTATTAAACAACTGAGTCAACATACTGAATTGGTAACAACTAGCACAAGCTATAAGTAGACTTTAACTCAGGGCTTCTGTGTTGAGAAGGTACTTCCTCTGGAAGACAAGTTTGTGTGGCTTCACTGCATTCAGAAAGGGAATAGCTCAAATGTACACAATGTCATAAAATATTTTGACTCAGGCTGTCTGGTGTCAATACAGCTACACAAGTGTGCTCACTTTGTGTTTTGTATTAAAAACATACACAACTTTGTTGATCTCGATGCTTGTAAACAATTATTTGTGATAAATTCATATAAATCAACGATAAAAAAATGGAAGTAAAAAAAAATCATAAATCAATGATTTTTTTTGGAGCGATTTAAATAATGATTTAAATCAAACAACCCTGATGGTGAGAGTATGCTACCTTGCATGACACCATTAGAGACTTGAAATCCCTTAGATAAAATCCCAGACCAGCGTACAAACATAGTTTGATTTGTGTACCAGTATATCATAATTCTAACAATATAACTAGGTACTTGTCTATCAATCAATTTCTTAAACAATATAGAGTGTCTTATTCTGTCAAAGGCTTTTGAAGCATCTAGGAAACCCATGAACATAGACCCATTTAAACATTTGTAATTATCAACAATTTCTTTTAAGACATACACATGTCAGTACCAAGCTTACTCTTGAAACCAAACTGATTACTGCTAGTGATCAGAAAGGATGACATACGACCCAGTATAACTTTTTCCACTATTTTTGACATCACACTGGCTAATGCAATCGGTCTGTAGTTATCACTATCATTGATTTTACCACATTTATCTTTGATAACAGGTACAAGCACAACTGATAGCATAGAATCAGGTAGGAAACCATGGACAAAAAAGGTAGACATACACATAGCCAGTAACTGTAATACTCGTATGCTGCAGTACATTAGATGCTCAGCATACACACCATCAAGGCCACATGATTTATTTTTATGTAACTGCCCAATGACCAATTCAATCTCATCAACAGTACAAAGTATATCATTAGTATATGTGACATCATAATGTAATGATGTCATGTCATTATGATGTATACAATTAAACAATTGCTCAAAGTGACCCTTCCATAGTTCAGTTATATTGTCAGCACCATTAACCCCATCAGTACTATTTGGCAAGGGAACTTTGCAGTTATTCATACGATTAACTTCTTTCCAGAACCTATCAGGTCTACCCTCTTGTAGTTTAGTGGCTAGAGAGTTGCTTATCAATTGAGTTTTATGCTGGTTTAAAAACCGAAGCCCATATTTAAATCTGGCTCTAGAGAGTTTCATAGATTCAAAGGCTGGGTCATGTTTAGGCTTTCCAGCTACAACCCAAGCCAGAAAATTTTGCCTTGCCACGTTATGTAGTTCATCAGTATACTCATTCCAACCTGGGCGACACTTAGAAGCACCACGATTGTCTACCTTTACATATTTATCAAATACACAATCACCAACATTGCACATAGCATTCACAATATCACCATAAAACTTGTTTATAGCCACTCGGTGAGATTCATTTATGCAGTTCAAATCCTTGCATGATATAGCTTCATAAGGAATGTTTATATTTTGCATACTAATATCTGTCAGTGTACAATATTAATTTTTACCATCCTGACTAACTTTATCCCATGTTAGTCCATGCATTTTACTAATAGGCGTCTTGGTCATTTCTACCTCTGGTATGCACTGCAAAGACACATCAATACAAACTGGAAAATGATCTGTAGTACTTTCTTTATCTTTTATAATATCATGTGGAAACACAATTGTCCAGCCATGAAGTGGTATGCCATGCCTCACTATAGTGAGTAAATGTATCACTTGGGAGGTAAGTCTTACTAGACAATAATAAATTATTTTCAGTACAGAAACTTTTGACATGATTTCCAAATAAAGAAGTACTGTCACTAATGTTAGAGTTCCAATCTCCTACAAGTGAGATGCAAGTACATTCTAGGTCATCAATGATAGCATTGATTATACCCAATTTCTCTAAATAGATATCTTCACTTTCACTACACTCATATGGCATATAAACACATATTAAGACATCAACCTGGTTGTCAAACTGCATTTGGATACCAGTAATATACTTCTAATAAACATGCAGAAACAAAATGCCTCCACTGTTTTTATTCCACTTGTATAAAGCGTCTTAGTGGTAGTTTCTAAATTTGTATATGACTGGGTCTCGACTTCCCACCATTTTTGAGAATCCATATCCCACCTCATACCTATTTTTCAGGCCAACCTCCCACCTTGTTTTAGGTTCAACCTCCCACCCCCTTCAGTCATACAGGCAGGTTGTCATGGTAACGACTTTATTTTTAGACTTTTCCACATTCTATTACTTTAGTACCGCCAAATGAAACTGATGTGTTTGTTTCCAGATTAACTACGTATACATCTAACCGTGGATGGCCATGGAGAAAGTCATCATTGCATTAGATCACTGTGAATATTCACGTGCTGCTTTTGAGTGTAAGGTTATTTGCTAGATTTCTTTATTTACGCAACAGTTGTAGACTTGTACATACTGCCATGTGTTATGTGATCTGTTTATCCGTTAGATCCAGTGTTCTTGGAAAACAACCCTCCATGTCAAAACAAGTAGATAAGCAAGTAGATAAGCAAGTAGATAAGCAAACCAACAGATGTTTGTAATGTCATTGACTCATGGGGCTGGGCCAAAATAAGTTAATCTTGTCGCACTCATACTATCGAATAAAAAATGTTTCCAATTAATCCACACGTAAATATAACCACACATTTCAAACCGGAGGGCAGTAGTTCGAATAGTTTTGGCAAATTCTGGTGGTTTTTTTAAACCATGAAGATTTCTTGTTCTACTTAAAATACCAAGAACCCAAACACTATTTGTGCTAATTTTGAGCATTTGTGAGGTTTGGCAGGCTTATTCTCAAATACATGTAGATAGTAACAGACATACTATAGTTCCACATCTGTATATTAGTTCTCCCACAATCTGCCATTGAAGTTGTGTGTTTTTGAGTGCGAACTTGAGCCAACGAGTGATTTTATACCCATATTTCAACAATAAAACATCAATAACACACCTACATATCTAGACATGTGAGAAGTTTGAAGTTTCTATCTTGATTAGCTTATGAGATGCTGATCTCCAAAGTTGGTACATAGTGAAAAGTGGTCTATATTTACTTACTTAATCGTCTTGGCCCCTTCAGGAGCATAGGGCGTCAACCATGTTTCTCCACCTCACTCTCTTCTGGGCTAGAGCTTTGGCCTCTTGCCAGGTGACCCACACTTTATCAAGATCTTGTAGTGTGGAGCGTCTCCAGTTGATTTTTGGCCTTCCTTGTCTTCTCTTTCCTTGTGGGTTATAGTCCAGTGCTTGTTTGGTTGTATTTGTTGGATCTTTTCTGAGTGTGTGGCCAATCCAGCTCCATTTTCTCCTCTTGAATGTAGTGCTTATTTCTTCCTGTTTGGTTTTCTTCCAGAGCTAATTATTTGATAATTTTGTTAGGCCACCATACCTTAAGGATGTATCGGAGGCGACTGTTAATGAAGACTTGGAGTTTGTTGTTGAGAGACTGAGTAGTTTTCCACGTTTCACAGCCATACAGAAGAACTGGTTTAACGTTGATGTTGAAAATGCGGATCTTAGTGTTTATGGATAGTTGGGAAGAGAGCCATACAGGGCGTAGGGTTCTGAAGGCATGGCGAGCTTTATTGATGCATAGCTCCACATCTTTGTCAGCTCCACCATTTGTACTGATGTTGCTCCTGAGGTAGATGAAGTCTTGTACTTCCTCAACAGTACCACTTTCTAGTGAGATGGGTTCAGAGGATCTGTTGTTGATTTTCATCACCTTTGTCTTTCCCTTAAGACACAGTTGGCTGCTTTTTTCTTGAAGCCGTTCTGTTTTTTGTTGCATGTGTTTATTGGTTTCTGAGAGTAGTGCTAGATCATCTGCAAAATCCAAGTCTTCTAGTTGTGAGAACAAATTCCGCTGGATCCCAGTACGATGGTATTCTGTGGATCTTTTCATTGTCCAGTCTATGGCTATCAGAAAGAGCAGTGGAGATTAGCAAGCAGCCCTGTCGTACTCCAGTTCCAATCTGGAAGTCTTCTGAAACTTGTCCATTAAAGATGACATGACCAGTGAAACCTTCGTACATGTTCTTTATTAGGGTTACAAATTTTGAGGGTAAACCATAGTGCCTCAGGAGCTTCCATAGAACTGTCCTATCTATATTATCAAATGCTTTTTCAAAGTCCACAAAGTTTCTGTAAAGGGAGCTCTGCCATTCAATGCATTGTTCAACGATAATCCTGAGTGTAGCAATGTGATCTGTGCAGGATTTATCCTTTCTAAAGCCAGCTTGTTCCTTTCTTAGCTTCTTGTCAACTGTTTCTTGTATCCTATCCAGGATGATACGGCAGAGAATTTTACTGGGCACTGATAGAAGCACGATCCCTCTCCAGTTCTTACATTCACTGAGGTTGCCTTTCTTGGGGATTGTAACTAGCATACCTGTCTTCCATTCAGTTGGTATTTCCTCTTTATCCCAGATCTCATTTAGCACACTGTATAAAATGTCTGTGGTGGCCCCAATATCAGCTTTTAAGACATCAGATGGTATATTGTCAATTCCAGGTGCTTTGCCTAGCTTCAGCTTTTTGATGGCTCTCTTGATCTCTTCTTTGGATATCTTACCACAATTAATGTTAATGTCTTCATTTGTTTCCTCAATGTCTGGGATTGAATCTGGTGGAGGCCTATTCAAGATATCTTGGAAATATTCTTTCCAGCGTTGTAACTGTAAAGATTCCTTAGTGAGAAGGTTTCACTGTTTGTCCCTGATGGGGCGACTAGTGCTCTTGTTCTTCCCTGCTAGCTGTCTGGTGATCTTGTATAACTCTCTGGAGTTGTTTTGCCTAGCTAGTTTTTCGACATATGTTTTCTTGTCCCTCTTTGTCTTCTTTTTAACTGTTTTTAACTCTTTCCTGGTATTCCTGCTGCAGTTTTTTTTCCTTGTGTCATCTGCTTCCTTGTTGAGTTTCATTTTAGTCTCCCTCCTTGCCTCAATAGCTTCCCAGGTGTCGTCTGTAATCCAGTCCTTCCTCCTAGCTTCCCAGCAGCCTAGGACTTGTTCACAGGTGTCTGTACTTGCATCTTGTCCACTTTTCATCAATGTTTTTTCCCTCTACCAATGCTTGGAACCTGTTCCATAGTGTGATTCCCAGTTCCTGTCGTATTTTAGTATTTTGAAGTTTTCTTATCTCAAACCTTCTTTGTACCTTGTTATCCGTCTTCTTCTTTGCTGCTAACTTCATCCTAAATTCGCCCACAAGGAGGTGGTGGTCGGAGTTAATGTCAGCTCCTCTTTTCACTCTGACGTCTAGAAGCACTCTCCTCCATTTCTTGGTGATTGTTATGTGGTCAATTTGGTTTTCCGTCTGTAGATCTGGGGATATCCATGTGGCTTTGTGTGTAGGCATGTGTGGAAAGAGAGTTCCTCCAATTATCAGTTCATTGAGAGTACAGAAATCTGCAAACAGGAGACCGTTCTCATTCATCTGTCCCAGACCTTCTTTCCCCATTGTGCCTTTCCAATTGTCATTATTCTTTCCAATCTTGGCATTCATATCCCCCATAACAACTTGGATATCCCTCTTCGATAGTTTTTGGGTGACTGTTTGTAGGTGGTGGTAGAAGGTCTCTTTCTCTTCAAATTCAGCAGAGTTGGTTGTCATTATTCTTTCCAATCTTGTTCATATCCCCCATAACAACTTGCATAGCAATCTCTTTCTCTTCAAATTCAGTATAATGGTGATGTTCCGACCTTTTGATGTAAACCTGGCTGTGATGATTCTCTCTGAGACTGGTTCCCATTCGATGAGACTTTTTGCTGCATCCTTTGAGAGGAGCAGCCCTACTCCATGTGTGTGCGCATCTTCTCTCTCATTCCCAGAGTACAAGTAGGTTTCTCCAGAGCTAGTTGTAACCTTCCCAAAGGTGTTCCATCTGCTTTCACAGACTCCAATGATGCTCAGCTTGTATCTTCTCATTTCTTTGGCAAGCTGTGCCAGTTTTCCTGTCTGGTAAAGTGTCCTGACATTCCAACATCCAATTCAAATTTTTGACTTGAGCTGTAGCAGACTCTTCCTCCTTTGGGCTTCCTGTCGGCTTTCACCTAAGGGATTCATACGCACCCTTCCAGGACATCCTGCTTTGCTCAGATCAAGATGTGGTTGAGTATTCATAGTTTCGGTTTGTGTAATCCATTTCAATAACAACCGAGTGGGTGATTAGCCCAAGCCGCTGTGCCCACAAGTTTTCCTCAGTGGTCGTAGACCATTTTCCTCCCGGGCTCCATGATCAAGAGATGTGGCTGGACTGTGCTTTGTCTGACCACTCACCCCAGACCTGGTTGGACCTGCCAGGAGTTGCCTCCCACCGGTATAGGTCAGAGGGTCATAGGGGTACACAAGCTTCCTTATCACGACAAGGTAACAGTCCACAAGGAAGTCTATATTTAGCAGCCAAAAATTCCAATAAACTTGTTTATATGAAAGGCAGGACCAATGCCTGAGTAACGCACCATATTTGCTTTCCCTGTTCAAATGGCTTCATGTTAAACAAATATTTCAAATAGAGGTATTTTGTATTTTATCTAATCAATAGATTACAACAAAATATCAAATCCTATAGCTGATTTGACTAGTACCTAATCCATACCTAGTAAGAACATTATGCAAATATTGTTGTCAAATGCAAACAGACCTGAATACATACTTCTAGATTATATGCATGTGGGTCATTCCATGTGAAATCAATCAATGGTTGAAAAGTTGATGTCTCAGAATTTACTTTTCACTACGTACCAACTTTGGAGATCGGTATCTCATAAACTAATCAAGATAGAAACTTCAAATGTCTCGCATACTTACATGTGTAGGTGTGTTATTGATCAAAATAAGATTTCTTTGTGTTCTAACATGTTTTATTGTTGAAATATGGGTCTAAATTTTGTACATAAAAACACACAATGTCAATGGCAGATTATGGAAGAACTAATATAAAGATGTGGAAACAGATGTGGAAACATGTACATCTACATACAATGGAGAATAGGGATGCCAAATGTCAGAGCTCTAGCACAAATAGCTTTTGAGTTATTGGTATTTTAAGTAGAACAAGGAATCTTCATGATTTCTGAAAATTGGCAAAAACAACAGAATCCACCAAATTTAAAATGGTCATAACTCGAGCTACAGTCCAATGGTTTGACATGTGTGGTTATATTGACATGTGGACTAATTGGTAAAACATTATGAATTCAACAATATGAGTGCATACCTTGGTTGGTCTTGGTTGAGACAGAATTCTCCTGCCGTTACATTTAAATACAAAGCTTTACCTCTTGTTTGGGATT
Organism: Lamellibrachia satsuma; assembly: GCA_033239005.1. Lineage (NCBI taxonomy): Eukaryota > Metazoa > Annelida > Polychaeta > Sabellida > Siboglinidae > Lamellibrachia > Lamellibrachia satsuma. The sequence goes on along the minus strand of BSQZ01000034.1, from coordinate 3,143,793 downwards.
TCATTGTATGCTTCGATGTAGATGATGATATGTTTTGCCAATGTTCAGGTGACGTCACAGACTCACAGGTGTATAGTGGCAGGACACTATAGTTCATTGTTATCATTGTTAATGTATTATAAACACACATGACTTGCGCTACGTAAGTACTTTGTACATATCTGTGCATACACTTGAAGGTTTCTTGCCTTGCAGGGTTCCTCAAGGACTTGTACGTTCCTGAAACTATGGTGATACTTGTACACTGTATTGATGTACCCTTCATGCCAACTCGGGACAGTGAGTAGACATGTCATTTATATTGCCACTATGATACACTGCTTCTCCCATGACGAGGTACAGAATTAAATCTCACAGTAGCGACCGTTCATGAAAGTTTGGTACAATTGGTCAACCAACCTAACACAAGTCTGGCTTATCACCAGTTATTAGAAGACTTAGAACTGTGTCTTTTAGTGATTTTAAAACTACAAAAACCCGATGTATGTTCCGTCTATTTGGTGTTTATACCAGGTAAAGCAAAAACTCCACACATGTATGGGTTAATAGTGTACACTACATCTGCAACCCCAAATTATGCCACAGCTGAGGTGGTTTTGATGCAGCTGCAGATTACCATAACAATTGCCATAGTAGAGACGTTGTGTTGTTTTTACGTTGACTAACGCTTCTAATTTGGGGTCAGATAATGTTATGCATGTGGGCTAAGCATGTCCAGAGGCCATGAGCCTCAGTCAGTGGGTAACTTTAGGTTAAGTCAGTATTTATATATACATCTATGTGCACTACTACAATACTGGACAACACAATGAAACCAAGTGCATTAACAACTAAAAGTGCAGAAAATTCATAGCAAAGTTAGGAATATTAGGACTATTTACTATAGACATGAATTGTCTTATTTGTTTGACATCTTTCAGTTTGTATTTAAAGATGTCCAACAAACAGATATACCAAGAAAATTCATGTCAATAGGAAATGTTTTTTTCATGTGACTTGATAGACACCGTGTAACTTAACACCTGTATCATGTCTGGCCAGCGAGTCAGTACTGGTTTATGTTTTGCTGTTTTTGCTTGTAGCGTTTGAAGAGCAGACAGCAGCTGGCAAAGAGAAAGGGTTGGCCCTGGAGAAGCACTATGTTTCTGAGTTGTGCAAACTTGGTGTAAGTTGTCCAAAGTCTACATGGTGTGTATGTTTATGCAAGCCTACGTGCCAGTTTAGATGTCGGTGTTTATGTCCAGTAATTTGATGCCGTTGTGATCGCTGGTGATGCTTTAGTTTGTAATACTAGTAGTTTAGTTTACTGTAGTAAGCTGGCTTTGTACTTCATGCTAGCCTGCATACCAGTTTGAACCTACTTAGGTCAAAATTAATTTCATTTCACCTCAAACCACGAAACTACATTGACCTGTAGATACCCATGAAAATGTTGTCGTTCGTCATTCTGTAAAATATCAATGTACAATGTTAAATAAACCAGCTACTAAGCCCCCTAATGTAATAAATTTCATGCAGTATCATACAGCAATGTTTTGATATCATCCCTTATGTAAAATTGACATATCCAAAACAGACTGATCCTGTTTCAGGTAAAGTCAAAGTGCATGGTGACATACGAGCGACCACAGAGGTTTATAATACAAGTTGCGAAGGCAGAGAATGTCGACCTGATTGTATTGGGGTGTGGAGGAAAACGCAACCTAAGTCGCATCATCCTAGGAAGTGTCAGCCAGTATGTCTTGAACCACGCCCACTGTGCCGTCGCAATCTGCCGTAACGGAACTTGTCATGTGGAAGAACATCAGTAGTCACCAAAATGTTGAAATCATCACAGGATATAAAGTTTGAACACACTATATTTATACTGTTTATGCATAATTATTCCAAGAAAAATGTCTTCTACATGATTTGTTTTGAGAATAGATTTATTTATTAATTTTCAGATTGATCAAGTTTAAGATCAAGTTTAAAAGATCTTGGAACAGTGTCTTGATGTCAAGTGTTTTTAATGAGTATGTTTAAATTAAAGTCTAACATTGTTGTGTCATCTACAGAGGGACTGAGTTAACGTGTTTGATACAACTGACACTTTGAGTCACAACTGATTTCCAACTCAATAATTTGCTGGGACCAGTCAGGATAATTATAGATGTAATAGCATATTTAAAACCACTAATATAGTACTCGGTGGTTTTGTGACTAAGTACAGCTATGGTTGACTTTGTAGGTAAAACTGGGTTTACTTGAGGCAACATTGTTGCATTGACAACTGACGAGGCTATGTCATCGCACTTGACCAAATTGCAGCTTGATCATCCCATATAAACTACGCCATCACATCGTATTGCGGTGATGTTGTTTCCAATTGAACTGATCCTATTTTGAAGCGATGTCGCACGTGATATCAAACGGCCTTGAACTTTCTAATGATGTAACAATCTTCTCTTTGTGGCAACAATATCTCCTTGTGTAAACCCAGCCAGGAACACCATCCAGTTCGTACACTTAGTTGAGTGAATACTAGTTTATTGCTAGCTTACTACAGTTTTACTATTCTTATTCTGTGTGTACGTTTGTATTTCACCTAGAAGTCACAACACCCCAATGTATAGAGATTAGAGAGAACCAAAAGAAATGCTGGTAACATTTAACAGATTGTCCACAGAAATACTGCTACTTTGTGTCAATTTGTAGTCAACCTTCATAACGGCATTTAATCTACTCAATGTCGTGAGTATTTGTAGTAGCAATCTGCAGATCTAACATTTTGTAACTAGTAGCAGAATGTTCCTCTGATAGTTATATTATTAAATCAAAACAGTATTTTAGATGTTTTTTTAAAGATTTATTGCTGTTATGCATGTTTTTATATACAATGCATCTTATTTATTCCAACGGATAATCACAGCCAAACAGCCTTATTTAATAGTTGGCGACTCGGTGTTATATGATATTAGTATGGTAACTGGCAAGTGTATTTTGATCATTGTTCAAGATACTCATGTAACAGATAGGTAGCTTTCAAACGATGGTGTTTGGTTTTTTCAGTAATCTGTCACTGTTCTGTTACTTTTTGTTGTCAACTTCAGTTGTTTAAAATAAAACTTTCACTTTCTTCGCTTCAGTTTCTTCACCATGTAGGCGGCAGTACCGTGTATGCGCTTGCCCCGGTTGTTGACAGCATAAGGCAGCATGGCAGGGGTGCGTAGATGACACCCTTGCGCCCCCGGGGTGTATGCCCTCACCTGTAATTCCATGCCTGTCCCTGCAGTCACAGCCACCCAGCCTGCAACACAATGGGGCGGCACCCGTCTAAACACACGATACAAGCATTTGTGAATGTAACTAAAAAACCAGCGTACGTTGCCTGACTTTGCGCGGCAGAAAGAAGTTTTATTAAGTTGCCTACCAGCTTACATTGCCTGACTCTGAGCGACAAAGACAAGTTTTTATTAAGTTGCCTATCAGCGTACATTGCCCGACTCTGCATGACAGAAACAAGTTTTATTAAGCTGCCTATCAGCGTACATTACCCGACTCTACGCAACAGAGACAAGCAAAACATTTGTTTGTTGCGATTAAATTTTCAAATCAGTTCAACAAATATTGCATTAGAGGTACAAAGTCAAATCATTATTCTGTTGGGTTGAGTATCATAATGGTTGGAATATCCCGACTCTCAATTGAGAGGACTTGGGTTGAAATCATCTTGCTACCGTCTTGTTCACTCCATGTTGTTTCTGTTGTACATAAAATTAATGAGACCCTGGTTATAGACAGTGGTGGGTATATGTGAATGAATAGTCTTTGCACAATAATTGTAGCATGGCTGAATATTTCCCCATTGGTGTCGAAATGAACAGGCCTGCCAAGGGGTGAAATGTAAAGCACTAAATGCTGGATTTATAAAATATATTTATTATGTACCTTTATAAGAGAAGTTAAATTATTGTTAACAATTCTAATTAAATGATGCAAGACAGAAATGACTGCCTCATTTGAGATATGTTCTGATATCACATTACCTATGGAAGACAGAAGGATGTCGGATATGCTCTCTTGCCAACCCTCTCCCTGGAGGAAGAACTCCCGGCTCTCCAGCGGGGGTAGCTTCCTCAGTCGATCTTCATCACCAAGTGGTATCTGATGAAGATAAAAATTACTGTACAATTTCACTGCAAAATACCATATTTTTATTGCAATTTAAAACTGTTAAATTAAAAAACATTTTGCTTTGTAGTACTTGGATGGATTCACACGCAATGGTAAATTTGATAATGATAGAAGCTTGCATCCAAATACCAGCTATTATAATTAGTGCACTAATGCAAAATGTTGATAAGGTGGATTACTGGTTATCAGAGTAGTCTACAGATTAACTTGGACCAGTCAGTAATTCAATAGAAATAACTGGGATCAGCCAGTGATTCAATAAAAGTAACTGGGATCAATAAAACTATGGGGACAAGTCGGTATTTCAACAAAATAAACGGATCAGTCAGTACTTCAACAAAACCAACTGGGGCCAGTCTGTGATAACAACAAAGTTCTATATTATCAAAGTACTCCAAACATTAAACAGACTACACGAAACAGCATTTATCCACTCACCCCGAGCTCAGGTGTACCAATGTTCTTAGCATAAAACAACTCCGACCCCTCCTTGTCAACAACGTGAATAGGAAGATTGATGGAGGCAAATACTGTGAAGTATATGCTAGCATCACCCTGAAACAAATACTGTGAAGTATATGCTAGCATCACCCTGAAACAAATACTTTGAAGTATATGCTAGCATCACCCTGAAACAAATACTGTGAAGCATATGCTAGCATCACCCTGAAACAAATACTGTGAAGTATAAGCTAGCATCACCCTGAAACAATGAAAAATATGAATGGGCAGACTATAAAACTTCCTCCTCAACTGATTTAGCCCATTGCAAATCAAGTTAATCGACATTCAAATTAGTAGTGCGTAAACAGTAACAGTAACATGCACAGCTGGTTTAGTAAGAGTGCATGCTTTTGCTAAAATAGTTCATTTTGATCATTAGACTGTATAATTTGTGAAAGTTTTGATCAATAAAACGTCTAATTTGTGAAAGTTTTGATCATTAGGCCATATAATTTGTGAAAATGTAAACAACTTTATGTTATAATATATAGAGCCGGACCATTTTTGCAAAAATTTTGCCGGGCCCGGTCAAAAATAATTTAACAGTTTATTTGATGATTTCACCAAACCTAAATAACAAATTTGTACAAACGAGCTAGTATGTCATAGTGGATACTGGGTAGGTTTTTAAAAAATTTATTTGAAATGAGACGAGCTAAAATTGAATTGCGGAGATGTTGTGAGCATAATACATAATACAGTTACACACTAATGACTCACCTCAACGTAGTCGATGCGTCCAAGGCCAGAGACAAACATTGTCTGCGTTGGTTTGACAATGAATGTCCTCGGCTGAAGTAGTCTGTTGCTGAGTAGGACAGACAGCTCTATCTGAGAGAGGAGATTGATCACCTGCGGGCGAAAAACAACACATGATTAGTGAGTCAGGTCATCTAAAACCTTCTGTAGAAAACTTGACATATTTTTTTCAATACTGCATGAAATTCTCAGCGGTCCCTTGCTCTGACGATGATGACTTGCATGCCCCTGTTTATTCTGTCCTGTTTAACGATTCTGGTTTGTTGTGCTTCTGAGCTCAGGTTCCTGAGCAATTAGGCACTATAGAAGTTTTATTATATTATTATGGATGGTTTCCAGGTTATTACAGAACAATTGGAAGAAAGTTTTCTTTCAAAGAAAATGCATCACATTTCTCATAGAGGTTGGATGAGTGTCACAATCAGTGCATCTACTATTACAAGTGACTGATTGTTGTATGTGAGCTGTCTTGAGTACACCATTACAAATATAGCTATACAATTTCTCCTGTTTAATAATATATATATTATTAAACAGGAGAAATTGTATAGCTATATTTGTAATGATGTACTCAACACAGCTCACACATATATATATATATATATATATATATATATATATATATATATATATATATATATATCATGACAATATGTACTATTGACTATTTAGTCTTAATTAAAAATATATAACTTAGACATTTTCTTCCTTCGTCAAAGTGCTCCATCTGCTCTAGACTGACAACCCCTAGCATGGGAACATTTAAATATAATGCATTCCCTCTTAGAGTGGCTGACCTATATAATAGCCTTGGATAACCCATTTAAAAACTGCCTTGATAAATTCTGGTTATCCCAGGTGATGTTATATTTATTTAATGCTTTTTATGTGAAGTGCATTGAGCTTTTTTAGAAACTGCGCCATAAAAGTAAAGTTATTATCATATGACTACGAAGCACCACTAACAAGAGCAACAGGAAACTCTGAATTGTTAATAAAGTCTGAAGAAGATCTGATCATTGAGCAACGAAACTGGATCCTATGATCAGAACCATCCTAACACTAAACACCCATCTGCTCTATACTGACAACCCTGGCTTGTGAACCCACTAAGCACCATCACCTAAACACCCCACCTGCTCAGGGTTGACCACCCCTGGGGTGTCGTAACACCACCGACTATTCTTGTAGTGACTGATGTCGAACTCATCCAGGACACCCCTCTCCACTGCCAAGTCCTTGCTCCCACTTCTCCCCTCCTTCACCAACTCCCCTGCCTCGTCAAACTCGTAGCTGGCCAGGGTGTAGCCCTTGTACTCTCGGTCCTCCTCCACCTGCTTCTTCACTCCCTCAAACGTCTGCCCAATGTGACCTACAATCATTGTCAAAATCACTTTCAGTTTCACATTGTTTACAAACAAAAACTTATGAGATATAGAATCTGCATAACAATTGATTATCTTTGGTATATTTTTTATTATATGCATGTACTGAAAAATCATCAATTATTTAGATTGTATCGTAGTTAGATATGATGCATTGTGTAAAAATGAGAAAACTATGTTTTTAGCGTTAGTTTAGACCATTTGTGTAGTTAGCAAAACGTTAGGAGAAGCTTCACATAAGTTTTAAGTTTTTTCCTTTTTCTAGCATGTTCAAAGAACTAAACATGAATTGATAAATGAAAGTCTATTGATGTTGGAAATAAACTGTATTACTATTATAATAGTAGCATTTTTTTATTAACTGGTTTACCACGAATTTCAAACAAAAAACTTATCTTATTTTGTGCACATCCAGTGGATTTGTTATTACTGGATAAATTAAACACAATTCAATATAAACTAAATGCAGTTTAGTTGTTTTTAAGACAAATTAATAGGGATTAACTTTAAATTAGATCTCCTGTATAGAGTACTGGGTAAAAAAACCTAGTGGGATCCAATTCTGTTCACGTATCAACTCATTTGCACTGGTTAACTGTTTCAAATTACTTACATCCACATACATAGATACAATCCCCATGACAAACAGTGTGAAAATTATTTTGGGTGTGCTGGACCATCACATCTTATGTGGTGCCACGGCTCTATGGTTTCCCATCATAAAGTTAGAAAAGTAAATCCATGAAAGCAACAGTTGCAGTTAATGTCATGGCTATTGAATAATTTACACACTAAAAGTGTCAAATGTGGCCTTTTTATGATTTGTGTAAAAGAAAACATACATAACTTTGTTAAGATGCATATAAGAACATAACTTGGTGTTATAGTCATTAAAACCAGACATTCACAAAAATAAAAATCAATAACTTTTTGGAGTGATTTAAATCAATGATTTAAAAACAACTGTATATGGCATAACACAGCAGACAAATGGAATGAATCAAATAAAAAATAAACATCCCACGGTACCCATCAATGTCGCGTAGTGGAGACGATCAGTATCTCGCAGGTTCTTCTTCCTCAATCTGTCCTCCTCCACTGAAGAGCTGCGTTCTCGGAGGAGTCTCTGCACTCGTCGATGCAACTTCCAAGGGACTGGCGTAAGCATGGGAAACTTCAGCAGGTTGAGTGTCGTACCTACAGGCAGAAAGTTGCAACTGCCATGGGATCAGGTTAAAAACATACCAAGCAACATTCTACATACATATTCAAACTACACGTCTTCCAAAACAAAAAATTATTACGATTTCTGAAGATGATACCAATAACCAATGTTTTCCAAGTCGTCTGAACAATTGCATTCCGGGACACAGTAGCTCGGCAGTTATAGAACGCTGGACTGTCAATCGCAAGGACAATAGTTTGAGTCCATTTACTGCCATTGCGAAACTCACCCCACTTTGCCTGTATCTTTTGGATGAGACACAGTGTCTCATCCAAAAGATGAAAGCTGTTGGTCCCTTCTACATGGCGCCTATGCCAGGGGAAGTAAAAGATCCCACACAGGGAAATGGAAAACTACTGTGGACTCTCAGAGCCAATGGTTTTGATCTATTTAAAAAAACATATGGCTTCTACATTAACTGTTGCCAAAAACTTGCATTGGTATTACTAACTCATGGCGCTTGCTGCCTTATCAATAATAAGGCAGAAAGTCTTGTCAGAGAAAGCCAGCAAGCACCACGAGTGTCTTGTCTAAGTGGATACTGGTGATATATAAGATCATGGTGGTTAAAGCATGTGTGTCGAATATTACTAAAATAACCAAACAGATAAAATGACAGCTGTGGAGATAGTTAGAGCATGTGTGTCGAATATTATTAAAATAACCAAGCAGATAAAAAGGCAGCTGTGGAATTGGTTAGAGCATGTGTGTCGAATATTATTAAAATAACCAAACAGATAAAAAGGCAGCTGTGGAGATGGTTAGAACACGTGTGCCGAATATTATTAAAATAACCAAACAGATAAAAAGGCAGCTGTGGAGATGGTTAGAACATGTGTGCCGAATATTATTAAAATAACCAAGCAGATAAAAAGGCAGCTGTGGAGATGGTTAGAGCATGTGTGTCGAATATTATTAAAATAACCAAACAGATAAAAAGGCAGCTGTGGAGATGGTTAGAACATGTGTGCTGAATATTATTAAAATAACCAAACAGATAAAAAGGCAGCTGTGGAGATGGTTAGAGCAAGTGTGCCGAATATTATTAAAATAACCAAACAGATAAAAAGGCAGCTGTGGAGATGGTTAGAACACGTGTGCCGAATATTATTAAAATAACCAAACAGATAAAAAGGCAGCTGTGGAGGTGGTTAGAGCAAGTGTGCCGAATATTAATAAAATAACCAAAGAGATAAAAAGACAGCTATGGAGATGGTTAGAGCATGTGTGCCAAATATTATTAAAATAACCAAACAGTTAAAAAGACAGCTATGGAGATGGTTAGAGCACGTGCCGAATATTATTAAAATAACCAAACAAATAAAAAAGCAGCTATGGAGATGGCTAGAGCATGGTGCACTGCCAAAGACAGCCCTACTCTGGACAGCAGTCAGCAGGTGGTAGAAGCAGACTGGGTCACCCTAAGGAAATACAGAGGACTGTGGAAAGGAGATGAAGGCATGTGACCTGACATGGGACACCATCACCAGGCAGGCTGCAGGCCGACAGTAGTGGCGCTCTCTTGTGGAAGCGTTACGTGCCACCTAGGGCATGAAGATGACCGAGTGAATGGTTTCCCAGGGAATGAAGGGTAAGTCTTGAACTTACCTGGCCACAGGGATGTTGTCGCTCTGCGGATGAAGTCCCTGGCCGTTGACTTGCAGTAGTCGGAGGACAGTAGGGCATTGAACAGTGTCGATTTACCAACATTGGTGCAGCCCAGTAGATACACATCACCTACACATCATGATCATACCATGTATAAAGTTCATGATTTACATACAATTCAAACTAATTCTATAAACAATATATTAGCTGCATTATATACATAAAATTTTGTTCTGATTTGAATATTCCCATCCATGCAATATTCCAGTTGCAGCACGTGTGTGTGGCTTGCTCTATACTGACCTAGTTGATAGCAATGTAAGTCATTATAGGTCATTGCAATGTTCTGACCATCGTTCATCAAACATACACGAGTATGACGCCAGAGTCAAAGGACTTTCCAATGCAGAACATAAATAATCAACTGCATTGTAATTTGGTATACACATAACATAATTGATGTAAAATAACCCGGTAAATACACACTGACAATAAAAATCATGTGTACTAAGCACTCAAACCCAACGACTTCGTCTGTGAAACCCACCTTTCTTCCCCCAGTCTTTCAGTAACTGCGTGACCAGTTCCTCGATGCCATAGCCTGTTTTTGCACTGACCAATGCAGTATGTTTGATCTCATTGGTTGTTGTAAGTCCCGCCTCCTTACAGAGATACATCAACATGTCCTTGGTCCTCTGCAGATACCCAATCTCATCCTTGGGTATCAGGTCGACTTTGTTTCCGATGATGTACAGTGGCCGATCATAACCGATCAACTCTGGAAGATCCTTGAAGATGCTATTGGGCATGTCAAGAAGGTCCACTACAATAATGGCAAGTCCACCTTTGTTGCATATCTGTGAGACTATCTTGTTGTACTCTTCCGGGTGCACAGACACATTGAGTGCAATGTTGTGGTACTTCATCAGGAGACACCGCTGACATATGGCTGTCCTAAGTTTGTTCACAGGAATCGAGGTGTATTTCTGACTTGGTAAATAGCCGGGTATGGCAGGGTCCTGACAATGCAAGTTAGCCCCGCAACCTGCACACGGAACTTTGCTCATTGGAATCGATGGATCGGGGCTTCCAAACATTTCAAACGCAAGATCACCTTCTGGAATTTCAGCGGGGATCACATCTGAAGTGATGAGGTCATCGTTTTCATCGTCGATGTTGAATCCTGGGTCAAGAATTAAATCAGGGGAAGTTACAACGCTGCGTGCCAATGCCTCGAGTTCATTCAGGTCATATTTATCTTGAATCATCCCTTTCTGTGTTTTCTCTGAGGTCTCTCTATTCAACATCATTTCTGCAACAAGTGATGTTGTTTCAACTTTCTGCATTGAAGTTGGATCTTCTACCTTCAGTTGTCCTGATACTTTAGGTTTTGTTTTATTGCGACAATTAAATGTTGATGAGTGAAATGTTGCACATGTTTGTGAAGAAGCCAATAAATGGGGATGACTTCTGTGGACACCATGCGTAGACAATATGCCGCATCCTGGGCAGTGAGAACAGATCCGTTGGATGTGCTGTGAGAGGCAGGCGAATTTGTACCTTGATAAGAGCATGATTTTCTCTCTTCAACAGCAATGTTTCAAGTACAGGGAAACTGCAATTTAAAAAATCATCATTAGACATTACAGTCATGAGTGGCACTGACAGAAAGATTCGTTATTAAAATTTGGTATGTATTTTTTTGTAAAAACTGTTCTAACTATAAACTAGTGTGCCACTTATCGGTTAGTCTGTGAACACAACGTAGATGAGATTAGTAAGGTCAGAATAACTAGTTTTCACCAACTGTCAAACTTTTGAGCTATGGCTATGCCTATGGCCATGGGGGCATGCCATGAGCGATAACTAGTGGAGGAACATGTGAGCGATAATATGTTAATATTGTATTTTCTGTTTACAACAACAAAATACATCAACATCACTCGTGGAACAAGTTCATTGTTTGAGCACATTTTCTCAATTTAATAATCACATAGATTTTCACTAAAATGTTCGATAATACCTTATCATCGAGCATTCAATAACGACAACATAACATGCAACCGGAAGTTAACGTTTTATAGCACACCGAATAAAATGGCGACGAAATTGTTGTTGTTGGTGGTGTAAGATCAACTTGTACGACTTACGGTATATTAGTCAGTAATAAATACACAACTTTACTGACAAGTACGGATATATACGCAAATAATAGTGCTGTAAAATCATAGAAGTATATGTGGTGGTTGTAAGGTACGAATACATTGCTGTGAAGTAACTACGGGCTAGGCTCGACTGTCGTAACTTCGACGTCTTCATAAGTCGTATGCTGGTCGTTGCACCAGTCGCTATACATAAAATAATATGCTGTTTGTGAAGACAGTTTTGCGCAAGAGATCCATATTCTAAATCTCTAACAGTTATTTCATCGATGCAGTGCAAACAAATTGTTCAATAAGTTGTTTAGTGAAAAACTTACGATTATCGAATGATGAATACACGTTTTGAGAAGACGCTCACGCTGAAAGGACATAATCATGATAATGCATATATTATCGAATCCACTACCGTTGGTATAGTTTACCCGTCTAGGTATGTGACTTGATGGTCACATAACTAGATGGGTAAGCCGCTACAATGGTCAATAACTGGTCTAAAGAGCAACAATTGGTGTCTCTGTCTGCGCTGCTATAACGATACAGCATTACAGGTCTAAATGACGACAACCTTAATCAAAACGGTGACATGTCAAGTCAAGAGTGACATCTGCTGTTGACAAAAGGGCAACAAATATTGGTCAAAACAGTGGCAAACAGTTGTTGTTTTGGAGGATTGTTGCCATTCCGACAAGTACCCTGCGTACAGCGATAGATCCACCAGAGCAACAAAACAAATTAAAGGAACCTACTGGGATATAAAAAATGAGTTTAGATGTCAGTATGAACAGGCCTGGAGACAATTAGATGTCAGTATGAACAGGCCTGGAGACAATTACATTGTAATAGTAATGATTACATTTTTTTCAAGTAATATATGGATCATAACACAAGGTAATAGTAATATAAGGCAATGTAATAGTAATTGTGAGCTATTATATTTCTGTTACAATTTGGATTAATGATGGTTTATATTGTGTTAGCTCCAATAGCACACAAAGACATTGGGTAAGACAACCATGCACATGTGCTGTTTACACAAATAACTGTACTGGTTCTTTGTATAATTTGGTCAGCAGAAGCAGTTCAAATGAAAAAAAATCTGACAATAGGTGTGACGCCTCACACAGCACAACTGCATTCTACTATAAACTCCAAATAAAGCCACGAATGTGTGAGCAACAGCAAAGGACATATCTTGGCATCACACAATGAAAGGATGCACTTCAAACAAGTAACTGTTATTATCTGGTTTGAGCAGATATGAAATAAGTCTGCTGAATTGAAAGTAAAAATATGTAGCATAATACGCTTGTTCACACTCCAAGATGTTTAATTGCAATCGGGTAGTTGCGATGAGAAAATGTAATTGTATTAGTAATAGATTCATATGTAATAGTAATATATTACTTTGTCTTCAGGGTGTAATAGTAATATCAAGGAAACAAAGTAATAGTAATAGACTACTTTGTCTTCAGGATGTAATAGTAATATATTACACTGTAATGTAATTGACCCCAGGCCTGTGTATGAAGCCATAATAATTTAGGCCAGGTAAAAGATTACCCATATGCCAATGATAAAACAAGAGCCAAACCAATATCAAATGGTAAACGTTGGGTGCATAACATTTGGGAACTGTCTGCAGTGGATTTTATTATTTATTTTTAAGTAAAAAATTAAGCAAGGAAGCAATAAACATCCATCGAATGAAACCTGAACTGAACCAGGATGTCGGCCAGGAGCTCCACCTTCTCTTGCTTCTGACCATGTTGATGTTGTTGGCCATGTTCATGTTGACCATGTTCATGTTGTTGGCCATGTTCATGTTGACCATGTGAGTTGGCCAAAATATCTAGAGAATACCACAAAGTTTCTTCAAAGGTAAATAACATGTATTATGTAAAATTCTATCATAAAAATCTTTGAAAACTGATCTTCACCATGTGAGTTGGCCAAAATATCTAGAGAATACCACAAAGTTTCTTCAAAGGTAAATAACATGTATTATGTAAAATTCTATCATAAAAATCTTTGAAAACTGATCTTCACTAGGTATTGCTTGGCCTTGCAGGGCTGTCAATCAGGACACTTGGAGGCGGAAGTAGTGCGTGGACAAGAAGACCATGTCATTCACTATGAGCCTCCCCCCCTCCGTCGTTGCCAAGATGACAAAGACGGAGGAAACGGGAGAAGGGACCGATGGAGATGGAGTAAAGACTAATCGTCGTGAAGACTGGAAGAAGATGAAGGAGTTGGAAGAGGCTCGGAAGGCGGGAACTGTTCCAGCAATGAAGGATGAGGAGGGCAAGTAAGTGGGGGATCTGTTTAGGGTTATATATTTATATATATTTTATAATTTTTTCTACAAACCATTTCACCTTATCCAATGTGTAGATCTGTTTCGAGCTAATAAATAACATGTAAGGTGGTCATCCACAAAACGCGTTAAAAAGCCAGATCTCATAAATTAAGTTAAACATGGTTTTCTGCTGCCATAAATTTGATAGTGATGGATGTGAAGTGTTTTGCAGTGAAACGCGTTATGCGCCATCCTAATGACTGATGATATAACGGTTTTTCTATCTATCTCTGTACTTTCAGAATGTTCACATTCAGTAGTGTTCACAAATCATGTTATGGTCCATAACATGATTTGTGAACACCCATAATGGTTTGTTTTGAGTATCTGTAAATCATAATAAAAATTGTGCCTCCATATACTTTGGGATAAGAAAAACACTCAACACAGTTGCATAAACATTCATAAGCCAGACATAGCAAACTATTGAAACAAAATATTTTCATAATATATTTGTATGTATTTTATTCCGAAAGTCATCCAGGTCATCCTTTGCAGCACTGAACATATTTATGAATTTTACTTCATCATGATGCTTGCATTGGTGTGGTTGGCTCATGGAATGCTGCACACTGGTACTTTCTGTGACAGAGACATCAACCCCCACATTCCGCAGTACATCATGCAGGCACCATGGTATTTCGGCTCAACACAACCGACCCTCAAGCATCAGAAGCAGCAGCCAGACACAAAGAAGGCATTCGCTGGTGTTGGCCAGTGGTACAGGAAGGGTGTCAAGGTATGGGCATCAGCGATATGGCAACATCACTATTTTATCTTTAATAGCAAAAAAACATAGAAAATCATATATGTTTATTGACATGATTTTTTTGCTTGATGGTAGAGTTTATATGCTCACCCTCTAAACATGTGTAGTCTACCCACACTATCCCTTTTTTGTGTTATTGTTGTATGGAACATTTAGAGTTTGTCACTGATGTGCAATTCTCAATATTTTGTTCCAAAAATGTGGGAAATGTGATAACACAATTTAATTGTCTTAATCATAACACATTTAATCATCCAACTCAAGCACAAATCCTAGATAACGGAGATATGAATGAAATGATGATATTTTGAGAATCACTCAAATACAAAAATGTTTCGTTGGAAACGGTTCTGTAATAATGTGCATGATTTACTGTCAGTTAGATATTTACTGTTTCGACGACCTTGCTAGATGTTGCTGGATCATGGTTCACTGCCTGTGTGCCATGTGTGCATCTGTTTGTATAAATTTCTATGGCAGTGCCGCTATGTATTGACTATTAAAATGAATTGTATTTGCTACTGTAGGAGACAGTTGCGACAAAGTTCCGCAAGGGTGCGTGTGAGAACTGTGGGGCCGTAACCCATAAGAAGAAGGACTGCTTGGAGGTAGGTCACTGTCACCTGTCTTCTTCTAGCCCCTTAGGACTGCATATCTGTCTCTCCAGCTCACTGTCTTTGGCCACCTGTTTGGTTTCATTCCACGACTTCCACCCCAGTTCTAATTTTTCTACAGTTTTTGCCAGGTTGTCTTTGGGCAAAACACTTTCCGTTTAACTTCAGGTGTTCATGTTACAGGTAGTAGCTGTCTTCTTCCATTCTTAAGACATGTCCGATCAAATCCCATCCTGACTTCTGTGCGTAACTTCTTTACTTTTGCAGTTGCAACCAGCATTTATGCCTACTAAAACTTAACTTTTTAAATACCCCATTTCACTAAGTTAAAGAGCTCGTGATGAGGAAATTCCATCATAAAACTGTTAAACAGAAACTCATTAATTTTACGATCATTTTCCAAATGTGTTTCACTAAGGTGCTTATAAAATCCAATATAAGTTCGAGGAAAATTTGTTTCATCATAACACTGCAGTGAGCACAGTTGTGTAGCATAATGCCTTGTGCTCTGGGAGTTGATGTAGACCCTGTTTGTCTGCCCCTATAGAGACCCAGGAAAGTTGGTGCAAAGTACACAGGCTCAGACCTGGCTCCTGACGAGTATATACAGCCCCAGTTGGACTTTGACTATGATGGAAAACGAGATTATTGGAATGGCTATGACATATCAGAACACAAGCACATTGTCGACGAGTTTCAAAAACTAGAAGAGGTGTGTGAATATTCTGTGTTATTTGTGTATTGTAATAATAATAATAATAAATATATTTATAGAAAGTGTTCACGAATGTGTATGCAAAACATCTTTTGTAGGGAAATTTGATTTAATTGCGAGAAGGTGTTGGCGTTAATAATTTTTTGATTTTGATGAAAAGAGAGATGTTCATTTTAATTAAGGAGACTTTAATAATGTTGCTCTAAATTTGTGAGATCTTCCTTCATTTTGACAGACTTAGAACTGATGTACTCAAATATACTTTATAATCTGTCAGTTTATGCTTGGCCATTGGAGAAGTGAGACACAATATTTATAGGTTTGTCACATGAGTGAAACCATATCAGTGAAAAGTGAAAGAATATGTTATATGAGTGGTAAAATGAGGGATTCATTTGTTGGACTATATAGGCAAAACGACAGTTGAAAGCACAGAAGATGGAGACAGACATCTTGGAAGAGGAGGAAGCCGAACGTCAGGTATAGTTGGATGGTTTTATGGGACAATGCAAATACATTAATATATGGCTCATAACCGAAATGTTTTTGAGTTACAGTTCTGTTATCAGCTAACATTGGTACTCTAGTTTGGCTTGTAAACTTGGTGAGACAACACTTTGTTAGGGGGTGCATGCTATTTTTGGTGTGTGAGTTTTGATTATAACGTGTCATGGAAAAGTTATGGAATACATTATCAAGAGTTAGAACATCATCTTTGTATTTGGGAAATTATTGTAGAATTAGATTAAAATGCTTTTCTGGTTGAAATACAAATATGTAGCATTTTTTATCTGAAATGAAATTTTAGAAATGTTGAGAATGTACAGAAATTATTGCATTAACCATGAAGAAATGGGCTAGTTTAGATAGGTATAAATACGATGTTTAAGATTAAATGTTCAGTGACAAATACACCAAAAATCTTTGTATGTATTTGGTAATACAGATGCAACTACAAACAGTGGCTTCTAAAATGTGAAATATAGTTCTAGATGTAGGTAGCTGTGTTGAGATGGATGTAGCTGTCAGCACAGCTATGTTTAACTTACGATTAACATCTCATATGATGTGATGACCTTGTAGAAAAAACCTAATGACCTTGAAGATGAAGACAAGTACGCTGACCACATCGACATGCCGGGCCAGAAGTTTGAGACAAAACAGAGGATTACAGTTCGTAACTTGCGAATACGTGAAGACACAGCCAAGGTTAGTGTGGTCTCTGTTTGATATCTGCAAAACAGAGAGGAGTTTATATTGTCAAAGTTTACTAGAATGTACGATAACCTGCTGTTGGATTAAAAAAACATACACGTTGGAAGTGAAATGTTTGTGTCACGTATGTTGTTTAAGAAAATTCCAAGCACCTTGAACATAACAATAGTTGCCAACAGAAATGTTAATTGTAGTCTGTACCCACTTGTCATGATTATGTTGATCTAGAAACATGGGAATGTTAGACATGCTTGTTTCCACATGATGTTTACTTTGTCTCTGCCTCTTTCAGTATTTGTAATGTAAGACATGCTTGTTTCCACATGATGTTTACTTTGTCTCTGCCTCTTTCACTATTTGTAATGTAAGACATGCTTGTTTCCACATGATGTTTACTTTGTCTCTGCCTCTTTCAGTATTTGTAATGTAAGACATGCTTGTTTCCGCTTGATGTTTACTTTGTCTCTGCCTCTTTCAGTATTTATAATGTAAGACATGCTTGTTTCCACATGATGTTTACTTTGTCTCTGCCTCTTTCAGTATTTGTAATGTAAGACATGCTTGTTTCCACATGATGTTTACTTTGTCTCTGCCTCTTTCAGTATTTGTAATGTAAGACATGCTTGTTTCCACATGATGTTTACTTTGTCTCTGCCTCTTTCAGTATTTGTAATGTAAGACATGCTTGTTTCCACATGATGTTTACTTTGTCTCTGCCTCTTTCAGTATTTGTAATGTAAGACATGCTTGTTTCCACATGATGTTTACTTTGTCTCTGCCTCTTTCAGTATTTGTTCAACTTGGATCCCAACTCAGCGTTCTATGACCCAAAGACAAGGTCAATGCGAGAAAACCCCCTTGCGAAGACTGGTCGGAGCGCATCAGAGTATGTACTTACTACTTAACAGCTACAGCTGTGATAAAATATAGTGGACTCTGTTTAAAAGAATCACACAAATTTTTTTGTAACTTGGCTATCATTCGAAATTCTGCTAAAATCTTCCTGGTCCTGTAGTCGCTGTAATTTGTTCATGTTAACCAAGCTAACTCTTGGCATCATCATTGACACTACCATACATATATGTATGTCACTTATTTGTTAGGGGAGTTTCTCAAAATTATATAAGATGGCATTTTGTGGGTATATTTACAAAAATGTTTTAAAAATCGTGAAACATCACCAAATAAATTAAGTTTTATTAATTTGGAGTATAATTTAGTATTTCAACTACCATTTGTGAAGACATTGTTGGTTAATCTTAAAAACTTTTACTGAGACTACTCATTTCAAAAGAAGCATAGAATAGCCACACCAGCTACCTTAGACATCAATTAACTGACTTGTGGGAAATTTGTGGAGATGACACACCTCATTTTTCAGAAGAAAAAACACCCAAACCTATTAACTCTCAGTTTTTACCCAGCCTTGTGACTGATTGTGAAATGTTAGTGCATTCAGCCACAGAGTTGATAGAACACATCAGATGCAAATCACACTTTCCGAGAGACTTTTTGGAAGGTCTGTCTCCGGTTGTGAAATAGACAAGCATGTCAGTCATTCTCTATGTCGCCTGTTACAGATTGCCGTATGCAGGAGACAACTTTGTGCGGTGGTCGGGCGATGCCCACGGAATGGCCAGCAAACAGGGTGTGTAGCCTTTCATTGTCAGTCAACACAAAGTAAGGCAATTGTACAGTTTCTGACCTAACCATGAATACAAGTAGCTGGAGTTGCCAAACTTCTCATATACAGTCGCGCCTTGTTATAACGCGCCCCGTTATTACGCGGATTCGGATATAACGCGGTCGGTCGTGGACCCTGAATTTCTGCCGCCAGGGGAACATGTCAAATGCCCCCGCTTAAACCTACTTAGAATTGCTTTGACAATTCTCAAGAAACATTAGGTGAACGATGTCAATGAACGAGTATCAACGTGTTGTTTGTTTTGCGCTGCCGCCGACATCGATCGCTGTCGCTGGCTTCTCTTCGACGGTTTGTAAATTGCAATCGAGATTCACAAATATGCCTCGCGTAAGAATCAGATCAACCGTTTTAAATGCATTTAATATGCGGTACCAACATAACACTTGGGTGAAATTACATGCTTCCATTACATCGTAAATATAATCGTTTTCGCGACGCGAAACCAACACGCCAAATTCCTAACCCAAGGCGCTACTGGTGGCGAAAATACTAATTCGTCATCCGCATATGAAATGATGAATCGATGTGAAGTGGTGCGTAATAAATTTATGCTTCGGTCGAGATCGGTTGAAAGACGAAGTGAAACAATTATTAATTCTACCTATTGTCTTTTTCTGTGTTTTATCAGCTTGCATACTACGTTTGTCAAATCATATACGTTTTCGGCTGCTCAGATCCAGGTTATTATTTTCGATTCGTAGGCCTGGCTTTCATCATCATAGTAGATCTATTCCATAACGGTACACGTACATGTGTTTTATTCAGTTCAAGAGTCAAGAGGGTGTGACATTTAAAAATAATACACGTTGATGCTAGTATACTCGTTTAATAAGTTCCATAAACTGCATATTGCCGTATAAGACAATGCTGTAAGCACACGGGGCTTCGACAGGGTTCATGGACTTGGTGCAGCGGGCGGCGGTCGCTGTTGTTTAGTAGCTCCCTGGTGGCAGATATGAGAACACCTAACGCGCCTCGCTTACAGCGCGGTCCGGAGTCGTAGACTCCAACTACCGCGTTATAACGAGGCTCGACTGTATCTACCATATATATATACACATGTCACATGATAAAAATCACACTTACTTCCACATAACGATAACATTTTACAAAAAACTAAACAAAATGTCCCTTATGCTGAAGCATCGTGGCGTTAGAGCTTTATAGCAATAAGTTATTATAACTGCCAATGATTAACTAATTTTAGCATTAAATAAGTTTGGCTTGATTCGGTTGTATTATCGTTATCTGTAATGTTGACTGCAGTGTTTGCGTGGGAGGCGTACGAGAAGGGCGTGGACGTCCACCTACAGGCCGACCCGACGAAGCTAGCCCTGCTGTCCTCCGAGTACAAGAAGAAGAAGGAGGATTACAAGAAGGATCTCAAGGGCAGCATCGTGGACAAGTACGGGGGTCAGGAGCACCTCGACGCACCTCCCAAGGAACTCCTCCTCGCCCAGACGGTGGGTGTTGTAGTGATGTGTCTTATGTAGCACCGGTATCCACATAGATATGCTTTACTCCATTGTCAGAGCTAGTTTAGCAGCAGCTAATTCAGCACCCTTTCTACACAGTGCGTGTTAGAGTTTGTGAGTCTTTGACAGGTTACACATTTATCCCCTTTGTGGGATCTTTTATTTCTCCTGGAAGAGACACCAGGCAGAAGGGATGAGCGTCTTAATGTATTTTACTTATGAAAGACGCAGGCAAATTGATTGTCCAGAGCTCTAACCGTTGAGCTACAACGCCTCTATCTGTCTGACCGGCTCTTATACTTTTCATGTGACACTGGCTGTAAGAGCTACAATGTTTGCATAAGGTGGTTGGGAGAGGTAACTGAAGCACAAACGGAGCACCTGTAATCAGTTATATCCTTTTAAAGGGTCGTTGTCAGCCACTTATCAACCTCTTGAGTTAATGCAGACTCATCCATGACGTGGCTCAGTCAGTGAACAAAAACAACTCAAAGACTCTTGACTAACAACTTGAGTCAGTAACAAATCTGTTGTGTGAAATTTAATTAAGACACAGTTCTTATTGACTGCAGGAGGAGTACATAGAATATTCCCGCCATGGCACTGTCATCAAGGGGCAGGAAAAGGCTCAGATGAAGTCCCGCTATGAAGAAGATGTATACCTCAGCAACCACACGGTACGTGTGTGCACCAGGCGTGTCATTAGTGAATGTTAATTTATTTTTTAACATATAATAATGATAATAATGATAATAATGAAAAAAAACTTCTGTAGCACCTAAATCGTCAGGAACCGAAGCTGAGAGGTGCAACAAGCCAGAATCATTAAGCATTACATCATGAACAGGGATGTACAAAATTACGCAACAAATAAACGTCATATTGTTATTGTTTTAATTTATCATCTGTTAAGATATATGCCAATTTCCAAGTTAAACAACAGTTGTCGCTGGATATTTTGGAAACATTTCTATAAAATATTAGCTTCTAATGTTTCCAGTGGATAACAGATGACATCCCACTGACAAGTTGACAACATATGACAACCCACTAGTATACGGAACTTATGAAACAAATACGCTTGACTTATGTAACAAATACGCTTGGTAAACAAAATTGATTATTAATTCAGTAAAAATAAAAAATAGCTTGTCTGGATATAATAATGTTGCGTTGTATGTTTGTCTCTCCCCAGAGCGTGTGGGGGTCATTCTGGAAGGATGGCCATTGGGGCTACAAGTGCTGCCACCAACTGGTGAAGGAAGCGTACTGCACGGGTGAAGCTGGGATAGAGGCAGCGGAAGTAAGGCGTACAACAGGGCTTGTAGATTTCTGTTTGGCTAATGAAACCTCTTCCATTGTACTGTTGTGTTAATGACAACTTAATGATATTTTATATGTATTATGAATTTATGATAGTGAACCATGTGGCAAAAAGGCAGGTTAAAAATCCACTGGGTTTACGTATCTCACAGTCCCAAGTGTAACTGACATTTGTCGTAATAAATACTTTGCATTTGACAAGTTATTTACCTGTCAAGAAACTTGTTTCTGTTCTCCGAATATTTTGGCCAACTCGCTTGGCCTTTCTTAGCGCACTGCTGTACACACAGTTGCACCCTGTAATATTGACCCTGGTTTGCAGAATCCTATGCCTGCTATAGAAGACAGACCTGCAGACAGTGAGGAGGAAGAACCAGAGACTCTGGTTGAGGTAGGCAGTGCCGGATCCCTTAAATAAATGACGTGTAGTTTAGAATTACAGTGTTGTTAATAATAAGATCAAGTTGGCGTCTCCTCTTTTTATTACCGTTATACATTTTTTTTTGCATTTCAGTCCCATGCCCAAATAACTACGGGCCATGGCCTATTAATACAAAGTTTCCATGGGGTCATTAAAATTCTAAATAAATTTTCCAGGCCTGTATAGCTATGGAATTTTTATCAAAAGTCATGGATGGTCGTGGAATTTTATACTACAAGGAGTGGGAACCATTGATTTATGTAATAACAGTAAAACTTCTATAGCGTTTAAATCTTCAGGAACCCAAGCTCAGGTGCAACAAACCACAATTGTTAGACATAATAGCATGAACAGGGACACACAGAAGCCATCATCAGAGTGAGGGACTAATGATGGCTTCTGAAATTTCGAGAAAATTGTCTTGAGTTTTTGCGGAAGGTAGCTAAAGTTTCAAATGACTAAGTGATTGGTAGTTTGTTCCAGATTTTTGGCACAGCTACGGAGAAAGTACACTTGCCCAAGTTAAGTTTAGTTTCAGGAACTAAAATTTGTGTGATAGAAGATCTGAGTTGCCTGGGGATATTTGTACCAGGTGCATCTGAATATGTCTGAGATCTTCACCGCTGAACCCGTCTGTTCCAGCAACATCAGAAGCGGCTGGCTAAAGAGAGAGAGAAGAACAAAAAGAAGAAACAGAAGGAGAAACGAAACAAGAAAAAGAAGCAGGCTCAGAGGAAGAAGAAGAAGCAAGAAAGTGACAGCAGCAGCAGCAGCAGCAGCAGCAGCAGCAGTGATAGTTCATCTGAAGATGAGGGAGCTGCTAAAGAAAAGGAGATTCAGAAGGTATGCACATTGTTGTTGCTTTCCCTTCGACCCTGAAGTCTGGGGTTAGGGTATCACTGATTTTGTTTCCTTCTCCTTCCATCACTGATCCCATTTCACTGCCGTCTCCACCACCTGTCTCCACTCCCTCCATCTCTCGTTCACGACTCCCCTCCCAACCCCACTAAAGCTCTCTTCACATAGTCCAGTCTTCCTCTTCTATTTCTACCCTCCACTCTGAACGCATCTGCTCTCCTGGTTAACCGTTCGCCTTCCAAACATTCCACGTGTCCAATTTTAACTCGCTCCTCAGTGTCTCTCACCAGCTTCCTCATATGCCTTATTAAACAATCAAGGCCTGACACAATGTGCAGCTGTGTGTGATAATACAGATTGTTGAGATTTGAGGGAAATCCCATTTTGTATGGATATTGTTAACCAACCCAGATGTTATAAATGTTGCATTGTAAATGTAACAGTGTGCAATGTCCTGTAAAACAGTTGTCAATGAAAATCGTTGTACATTCCGTTTAATAACTACTTCAAGGCCTTTTGCTGATGGTTGGCCCACAACATGGGTTGAAAAAAAATCATGATTTAAAAAAATATATAAAAAATCGGATTTTTAAAAATTTAAATCAGATTTTTTTTATTTATTTGATTTTTTTATTTATTTGATTTTTTTAATCTGGTATACACAATGTCATAAAATATTTGACTATCAGGCTATCTGGTGTCAATACAGCTACACAAGTGTGCGCACTTTGTGCTTTTGTATTAAAAACCACACAAAACTTTGTTGATCTCGATGCTTGTAAACAATTATTTGTGTTAAATTCATATAAATCAGCGATTAAAAAACGGAAGTCAAAAAAAAAAAATCATAAATCAATGATTTTTTTGGAGCGATTTAAATCATGATTTAAATCAATGATTTCAATCAAATGATTTAAATCAAACAACCCTGCCCACAACAATGTTATATCACCATCTACCATCTTGCTGATCAACTCTACTGCTGTATTTGCAGGCATTGAAGGCAGAGACGAAACGTGTGGCAGAAGTCGAACGAATAATGACATTGGATGAACGCAAGCGACCATACAACTGCATGTACGAGTCAAAGGCACCGACGGAGGCAGAGATGGAGGCATTCCGCAGGAAGAGAATGCGGGAAGACGACCCAATGGCAAAGTACCTGTCGAAGTGATGCTTTCAGAGAAGTCAACCACACGGAACTCATCACGGATTATCAGTTGTATAGAACGTTTTCTTGTGAGATTGACTCATACGTGCCAACCGTGAGTGGCGCAGATATGTAAGACAGGCAGTAGTAATCTGTAAGGCTCACAAACGCACCTGTGTGGTTTGTCTGCTGGTTTGTTGCGGATACTCAAAAGGAGCCATGCAAACTGGGATGTTTATTGGATCTTGCGAGACTGGCGCAGCTGACTGTGCACAGTTAAAATATACACAGATATCGCTCTTCATCGAATTAATTACCTCTATTCACATGCCATATAACAGAAGTGGGCTGTGACCCATAATATAAAACACTGTTCAAAAGACACGAAACCATAAAGAATGTCTGTTACGCCTGTAAGACCGTTACATTTGAGAAAATTTAGGTAAACTATGAGTAGGCTAACTGCATGGGAACATTCACTGTGTTCCAGAATCTCAGAAGTAAACAATGTCTTATATTTACCTGTACAGTATGACGCCAGATACTATGTTTTGTTGCAACAGGTCTGCTCCATGTCATGCATTATTATCAAATTCCTGTATCGTTATGAGTGTGAGAAACATCAGTACCCTTCTCTGAAAGCACAGTATACTGTTTGTAAATGTGAAAATAAAAACATGTAATTATTATACACTTTCTTTGTTTCTTTATGTAATGTCTGTGTGTTACATCTGGCTAGAAGATCAAGAGGATATCACAAATATATACGGTGTGCTCTCGCCATAAAGAACATGTTGGGGCTTCGTTTAACTATTCCATATATCTGATGTTCCATATCCATGAACCATGGATATATAAAACAATGCAGGCCATGACGGGGATTTCAAAGTTGTTTCTTTTAAAGGGATGTTCCATAAACGAGAGTCTGCATAATGAGAGAAAACCATCTTTGTCCACATCATCCACTGATATATATATATATATATGTATATAAGTGGAAAATATATATACATATACACACTATATATATATATATATATATATATATATATATATATATATATATATATATTATATACAATTTTATTTTTTCCACTTTATTAATTCATTTTATTAATAAAGTTGTGTCATCATGATCTAACAAGGATGTTGTCACTATTAATAAAACTTCTTTTGTATCTAAATTCTCTAGGATCCGAGCTCAGAAGCACAACAAACGAGAATCATTTAAGCATGATATCATGAACAAGGACATACAAGGCATAAGAATTTTTTTTACAAATATAGCTATTGTTTCTTAGGTTAAGGTTAGTGCAGTGAAGACAGCTTTGATGGTGGAGGGGATATCCAGGGTGGGGGAATATATTGTAGGGAAGGTACCTTCCGGGGGGGGGGGGATTTACTGTTACACCTAAACAAAATCCCACAATATGAAGAGTGGACAAAATACACTGTTTTAGTGAACTTACGTACATTAGCTTGTTTCGATATCATCCATTCAAGAAGTCATCCAACACAGAGAGCATGGCTTCTGGGTTATTAACAAGCTCATGAATTATAATTGCCATGCATATGAAGAACGAGAAAGCACACATATAATGTTGTATTGTAGCCCTATGACTATGTGTTTATATAAGGGAACAGGGGAGTTGTGCCAGTAGTTCCGGTGAGGGAACAGTAGACGATAAAGTGGGGAAAGACACAAGAGATGCTAGGGAGAGCTCACCTCAGCCTGGGAGGAAGCTGAGAGGAGGGAAGGTGACAGGTCATAGGGAGACAGGACGTAAGGAGACGGGAAGGAAAGGAACGGGAGGGAAGACAACCGGGGTGAAGGAGAGGGGAGTAGGGGAGACAGGAGGGAAGGAGAAGGGAGTGGGGGAGACGGGAGGGAAGACAACCGGGGTGAAGGAGAGGGGAGTAGCGGAGACAGGAGGGAAGGAGAAGGGAGTGGGGGAGACGGGAGGGAAAACAACCGGAGTGAAGGAGAGGGGAGTAGGGGAGACAGGAGGGAAGGAGAAGGGAGTGGGGAGACGGAAGGGAAGGGGTCAGGACAGAATGTGATGGAGGGGATCGAAAGGAAGAGTTATTCTGCAGCAGTGATAGAGGGTGAGGAAGAGAGCGAGGGTGTTTGTGGGGGATTCGATAGTTAGGAAGACCGACAGAGTCTTAAACAAGGGAGATGATGTGGTGGTCTGCTTGCCTGGAGCCAAAATAGAGCGATAACTGAGAGGGTAAAAAACATCGTAGGCTCGGGTAAGGGTGGATCTGTTTTAGTACATGTAGGGACAAATAACGTAGAGAGGGAGGGTACAACTGCCATAGTTAGGAAATATAGGCAGTTGGTCAGAACACTAAAACAGACGCGGGTTGAGCAGGTAATACTGTCAGGGATTTTACCTGTGATGGGCAGGAGGGGTCATAAATATCGAAATTGTCGGGGATGGCAATTAACATGTTAGTCCAGAGGCTGTGTAGGGAAGAGGAAGTTGGATTTGTGGATTTATGGGAAAGTTTTGTTGGGAGGGGTGATATGTACATGAAGGATGGGCTTCATTTAAGTGGAAAGGGGGCGGCAGTATTCGCGGACAAACTTTCAGCAGCAGTAGATAGCGACTTGGGTACAATGACAAATATTTTTGGAAGTAAACATTCTTTAAACTAGAAGTGCAGGGGGTTACCTAGAGGTGTCTCAAGCAGAACAAGAGACCACTAGCACAGATAAACCAATATCAAATCATCCGAAAAACATCTCTGAAAAAGGTTATAGATGCGTATGTTTAAATGCAAGGAGCATAGTAAATAAGAAAAAGCAATTAAACATTATGGTAGAAGATATTGACCCTCACATAATTGGTATAACTGAATCATGGGCCAACATAGATATAACAGATGCTGAATTAGGACTGACAGGATACGTAATGTTTAGGAAAGATCGAATAGGAAGAAGGGGCGGGGAGTTATTTTATATGTTAAAGAATCTATTCAGGCTTATGAAATGAAACTAGAAAGGGAAGCAGATTGCGATGAAGCTGTTTGGTGCAAAATTGTTTCAGGAAATTCAAAATTAACTGTTGGATTAGTTTACCGAAGTCCAAACATAAACGAAGAGGACAACACAAAAATAAAAAACGCTATAAAGGAAGTTAGTAAAGGGAATGTATCATAATGGGAGATTTTAACCATGGACACATACAATGGAATTCTCTAGAGAGCACAGGGATTGAGGATCAACAATTTCTATGTTTAATCCAGGATAGCTTTCTTACTCAGCACGTACTAGAACCAACCAGGGAGAAAATGTATTAGATATAGTTTTGTCATCACAAAAAGAATTAGTGGACAATGTAAAAATATTTGAACCATTGGGTAATAGTGACCATAATCAAATACATTTTGACATCAATGTAAAATCAGAAAGTAAAAATAAGAAAACGTACAAGAGAAACTTCCACAAAGGTAACTACAAAGATATGAGAAAATACTTAGCACAGCTAGATTGGAATAACATGCTGATGAATAAGACTGCAATTGAATGTTGGAATATTCTAAAATATGAAATTGAGAGTATCATTGATAAATTTGTTCCCTTCCGAAAACAAGGAAAACGGTGTAGAAAGAAACACGTGTCAAAAGAGGCAATTAGAAAAATAATGCTAAAACAAACTATGTGGAGGGTTTATAGGCGTACCAGAAAGGAAGAAGACTATGCAAAATACAAAGAGGCACTTAATGCAGCTACAACTGAAATCAGACAATCTAAAAGAAGCTATGAGCAAAAACTGGCATGTAACATAAAAACTGACAGCAAGAGTTTTTATGCATATGTCAGGAGTAAACAAAACATACAAGACAAGGTTGGACCTCTAGAAGACAGTGCTGGAAATATAATATCACAGGGGTTTTTAATGGCGGAAGACCTAAATGGTTACTTCAGTTCAGTGTTTACAAAAGAAGATATTAGTTCATTACCAGTTGCTGATGCTAAATTTCAGGGGACTAAATCTGACTATTTAGGACCGTTAGTTGTAACTCCAGAATTGGTAGCTAGGAAAATAAAGGCAATGAAGGATAACAAATCACCGGGAGTGGATGGGATTCCTCCAAAATTACTAATGGAAACAGTAGATCAAATCAGTATACCACTTGCAAGAGTATTCAACTTGTCATTAAAAGAGGGAGTTGTTCCGTTTGAATGGAAAGAAGCAAACATCATACCATTATTTAAAAAGGGTTCGAGAAATAAGTCAGAGAATTACAGACCAGTGAGTTTAACGTCAGTGATTTGTAAATTATTAGAAAGGTTAATTAAAGACCATATGGTGGACTTCCTCGTTAAGCATAAATTATTAAATTCATCTCAACATGGATTCCTTAAAGCGAGGTCATGCTTAACAAATGTGTTATGTTTTTGGAAGAAATCACTAAGTGGATAGACGAGGGATCGCCAGTAGATATTATCTACTTAGATTTTCAGAAAGCTTTTGACAAAGTGCCACATCAAAGATTGCTACTTAAATTAAAAGCCCATGGTATCGGGGATAGCATAACTGACTGGATAGAACAATGGCTGACTGACAGAAGACAACGAGTTGTAGTAGATGGCGAAGTTTCAAATTGGAAATCGGTTTTGAGTGGGGTACCTCAAGGATCAGTATTAGGACCTATATTATTCTTAATTTATATCAATGACTTGGACGACAGTATAACAAGTAACGATACTGAAATTTGCGGACGACACAAAACTGTTTAGAAAGGTTAATACTGATGGTGATAAACAACATTTACAAAACGATCTAGACAGATTAGTGAAATGGTCTGAGAAATGGCAGATGCTGTTCAATTTTGGGAAATGTAAATGCCTACATACAGGACATGGGAACTTGAATGTAAACTATAAAATGGGAGCTACTGTTCTTGGTACTACTGTAAAAGAAAAGGACTTAGGAGTTACAATAAGCGCTGATATGAAAGTTTCAGAGCAGTGTGGTATTGCAGCTTCAAAGGGTAATCAAATTCTTGGATTGATTAGAAGAAACATAACATACAAGGGAAAAAAGTTAATTATACCTCTTTATAAAGCAATAGTTAGACCTCATTTAGAATACTGTATACAAGCATGGAGACCATATCGTAAGAAGGATATAGATACGCTTGAACGCATACAAAGGAGAGCAACTAAAATGATTCCAGAACTTAGAGACCTTAGTTATGAAGAACGCCTGAAAGAATGTGGTTTAACAACTCTAGAGACAAGGAGGTTAAGAGGAGATCAGATTGAAGTTTTTAAGATATTGAATGGGTATGAAAATATTGATAGAAATATGTTTTTCTCACTCAAGAAGGATAGCAGAACTAGAGGACATGAGGTAAAATTAGTAAAGGATCAATGTAGATTGGACATCAGGAAGCACTCGTTCTCACAGAGGACAGTAAATGAATGGAACAAACTGTCTACAGATTGTGTAACTGCTAGCAGCGTGAATATGTTTAAAAACAAGGTTGACACATATATCAGGAGGGCGGGTTATAAGTAGATGAACATTGTTGGACTCTCGATAAGCCAATGGCTTCCTTGTTCACTTGCCATCTGGGCCTTTGGCTTGGATGGCAAATCTTGTTAAATCTTGTTATATAAACCCTAATATTTATATCTAAATTAAACAGCATAAATAATGAGCAAAAACATCATATTTGGTGGGAGATGTCCACTTTCTACATTGTCGGATTTATTCATGGACTTTCTTTGTTTATCTCCTGTACGTGCCGGTCACGTAATCACATAATGGAGAAAAGAATTATATCTTATTTTTTACTAATAACATTATGTTTGGACATACGTGAGTGGGATGACTCCGAATGGGGGTATCACTCCCGCGAAGCAAATCAGGGATAGACACCGAAAGAATGCGTCTAATTCCGACAACAGTGTATCTGTGGTGTGCGAGAATAACGACAGAAGTATCATAACAATGTATCTGTTGGTAAATAAAACGTATTTTGCTACGGGTCATTCGCCGCATATTTCCAAGCTTCGAGCAGAACGCGCATGCGCAGATGCCATCCATTAATGAGAGCATGGAGGACCTTTTCATCGGGAATATGGCGGACGGAAAATCGACTGATGTACCTATAACAAAAGGCGCACATCTTCGTGTCACCGTCGAAGAAGCTCTTCCGAATGTTGTCCTCGTGTACTTGAAACATGGATCTAAAATGTACCGGGGAGCGTTGATGAATTCAGCGCATAGGTAAAGCGTTATTGCTTATCAAATATGGACAAAATTCCGCATTTTTGTAGTTGCAATGGAAAGTATCGATCCATCGAGTTACTAAAGCGTAATTGTGTTGTGTTCATAGTGACGCTGCGCTAGTTATTTTGTGTTGTGTTTTCAGTTCATTTCCCTACGGGACAAATTATGCACAACCAATCCTGCCGCCAGCTTCGAAAGACGTCAAAAAGGCTGACAACGATGCAGCCGCGATTCCTCAAACGCAGCTAAACAAAAGGGTTGAAATGTCGGCCCTGGTGTGCAGGCACACCTACAACCAAACAGACACTACTGGCACTGGCGGTGCCGCCGAAAACACTCGACAACTGATACCCCCACGCAAAAACATCGCTCGGCCATTAAGGGATAAAAACGTACGGAACAATATGAGGTTACGTCCTAGACAGGTGTTGTGCTCCAATTGTAAACAGTCTATTCATGACACAGTGGTGAATGTTCGAACTACTAATGATAACAAGAGCAAAGATCAAGGCACAAAAGAAAACTTGAAAGAAGTACACCAACAATGTAGCAACATTGCTGTCGATCCTGAACAGAAGAAACATTCCCACGATGATGTTGTACAAAGCTTAGTACCTCGAAAGAAATTGCACTGGTCTGAGCGGTTTAATGTTTCTAAGACAAGAGCACCTGTGATAAAGATATCGTTCGCTTCACCCCATGGAGAAGGAAGAATTGTAAATATTCCTGTGAAACCTAGCAACGGTACCACAACAGAGTCGGAAAGTGAACCTGGCACAAAGTCACCACACCAATCGGATCGCAACCATCCTCCAAAGTATGAACAATATCGAAAGTGGCGCAAATCATTGAGGAAAGCGAAATTAAAGGCGAAATCACTGCAGGTTGTTGCAAGTGATGTGCCAGTGACGCTGAGGCGTGTGCCACACCACAAGAAATCAAAACATGGGAAACACAAAACAAAGCGAAAACATAAGCACAAAGACACTTCAGTTGATCCAGCAACATGTCAGACAGACAGTGCTGTGGTAAAGAATGACCTCTCTCCATCTCCAGACATGCAGATTCTTGAAGATGATGACGAGGATGGGGATATCAATGAATATGTAGGCAACGATTGTTGGGAAGATGCCAGCAGCGATGCAATGTTTGTTGATTCGGATCAGCATTATGAACAGTACTCCATCATGTCCAACACAGACGAGTCGTCGTTAAAACGTAAAATCTGCAAAGTTCATGCTCCGCTTGACGATGGTAACTCTAAGGGGTCGTTTGAGTCATCACACAGCCACATCAGTGAAGATGTGGTAGACTTGATTTCTGACGATGAATCGAACCCCGGTTCCTTGGCCGATAACTTGGACAAGGATTGCTCCATAGAGGGCGATGACAGGGAACCCCTACAACCGCTGATGATGCGCATTCACACATGCTCAGTGACGACGTGCACCACCAAGGAAGGGTGCACGTATACCATAGATGACATTGTGTGGGGGAAAATCCACGGCTTCCCCTGGTGGCCGGGTCGGATATGCACGATGACGATCAGCAAGAAAGATAATGGAATGGTTATTGCTCAACTTGCTCGGGTCGCGTGGTTCGGTTCGTCGACTGTATCTCACATGCCGTGTGCAGAACTCTCTCCATTTCTGAGAGACTTCAAACTACGCTACAATAAGAAAAAGCGAGGTGCCTACAAGCTTGCGATAAAACAGGCAACACTGGCTGCCCAGAGCATGCTAAGTGACTCTGCCACAGAGGAAATCGACTTCAGCATATTTGAAGATTAATGCACACATGTTGCTGCACTGGATGCGCATGTATGTGCTAGGTGTGAATGTATATTATGTTGAACCCGGTAAGTATTGTCATTACTGGCCTGTGACGTCAGTTTTTTAAGACCAGCCTTCCTTGTTTTATTTTATATAGGCTGGAAACTCTTAACGAAATGTTCGCAGTAACTTCAGTAATGTGAATATGACAGAATGTTGTCTAAATGTTATGGACTATTGCATAATACAGCATTTTTTTATTTGTTGATATGGGTCCACTCAGCAATTGGGTAATGCAAAATCAGGTTAATTATCCCACAATGATGTTTTGTACTGCTGCCACTAAACCTGCTGAAGTTACATAAAGTTAATGTCTTGTTTTTTGTCCAGCCACCTACACCCCCTTCTCAAAACAAGACAGCTGAAAGTTCTTTAGACATGTTAAGGAGGTACACATTTTATAAACATTTGTAAAATTCATTGCATTGAAGTATTTGCAAATATATGTGGCATAAGAATCAAGAATATAAAACAAATTATTGAAATATTTTAATGGTAGCTGCACTAGAAATAAGAAAGTGTAACTTTGTATTTACTGATGAAACAAAGTAATTTGAATTGTTTAAAAAAAATTAATCCCCTGGACCTCATAATGTAAAAATTCAAAACCCCGTGTTTGGGTATTATGTAATTGTTGAATGACCTACTGATATCTTGGATACGTTGCCATCAGTTGCAAAATGATGGTAAATTTCATAAACTGCAATGCAGGATGATTTGTAGTATTGCAGTAAATTAAAATTTTTAGCACTGATGTTATCAGATCTTGGATACATTGTCACCAGTTGCCAAAATTATGGTAAATTTCATAAACTGCAACACAGGATGATTTGTAGTATTGCAGTAAATTCAAATGTTTAGCACTTATATCAAATCAGTAAATGAGTAATCTACCAATTGATTATTCTTTTTTGTATTGTCAACACAACAAAGTTAGTTGGTTTTTTTTCAATTAAATAACACATGTTGACAGGAAGTGGTATTTTTTATGACAACCACATCTCTCATTATTGAATAATAAATGTGCCACAAAACGTTCGCTTGTACATGTATCCAAGACATTCTCCCTGGAGATTGTTGTAGATTTGTGAAACAGTGCTGCCCCATGGTGTACAAATTGAATAACAAATTTCACTTTGTCCACTAGGTAGTAGTACTATCTACTTAATGTCCTGCCTGTGTAGTATTATTACACTAAGTCTTGTACAGGCCTGGACTTATTATAGAAAGCATTATTGTATGTGACTAGTCATCGGTTATGTTCCTGAAAGCTGTTTAATGGTGATATATAGCTGTGTTACTGTGTAGTTATATAAGTTGTTTAAAACAAAACTATTGAATTGTAATTTGTTCAACTGCACAGTATACGGAAGTAAGAAGATGTCTTTCCATTGGTACGTTCAGTAATATGTTAAAATTCACAGACATGAAGTGTTATTAAAATCCTTTTGAAACATCCCAAATAACAGCAATTCTTTGGTAGTGCTCACATTTGGCAACTGTATATATTTCCAGCTGAACATGTTTTTATGTAAACATTTCTAAGAATTTCCATCATAATATTATATACTGCCAAAGTTGTGATTGAGGCAGTTTTCGTGTCGCTCCCTATGTAGGTTTGCAGTTGGAACAAATAATTGTTTAAAGGAAATGTACAAAGATTTTCATTGGTTGAGTGAACGACTGTTTTACGGGAAATTGTAGCACTGAATTTTAATTTGTTAGTATTTATAACATCTCGGTTGCTTAAAACATCCATAAAATGTCTTGCTATCATGATCTTTGACCATGGTATTGTTTTGACAATACAAGATTTATTAATGAAATCAAATATGCTGGTTTTGTGACACAGGTAGAGACCGTTCAACTGCAGTTAAATATTGAGCAATAAATCTTCACCCTGGAAGGGGAATTATAATGTTTTTCACTGGATCATTTCTTGGTCGATTAAATTCCTATTTTGATACATTTTCTGACGGTAATTATACTACAGCAATAAACATTAAAACAAAGTATAAAATTGTTAATTTAGATTTCAACTTTAAGATCGAAACTTAGGAGAACTGGGGCATTTTAATTATACAAAATACCAAACTAGCTATGTACTGGTTAACCAATGGAAATCTGTGTACATCCTATTACATTTTAACTGACCTGTACATCTATTTATGTAGTGCCAATATATTACAATTTATACAGTTGGCTGCTCTTTGTTTAACAGACAGAAGTTGAAGGTCAGTGTGTAGATGTGTAATAACTTGACTTTAGCAGCTTATTAACAAGCATGATAAATTGAGATTAATCTTAGAGATCATATTTTTATACCAGCCAGGTTTTATTAGTTTTGTGAATATGCACTTTCTAAATTTGTACAAAACAAAAAAATAGTATGTTTTTGTTGTTGAAAATTTTATATTTGAAACCCCGTTGGATTTCACTAATTTCGATAGCTCATTTCCACTTTGCTAGAAAAGTTTAAAAAGAACATCTACCAAATGGCATACCGGTGTTGATCATTCACACGATGTGAATTCCTGTCACTCTGACCCAGTGCCAAGTCTGTCTTTTCCAGTTGTAATAAAAAACTATGCCTTGTGAATCGCCTAGTCATTGTAAATACCATGGGCATATCACTTTACACAAGGAAATACTGGTACTATATGTATTAACTCACAACCTGTTGAGTACATTGAAAGTAGCATAATGTTGAAAATCTGTTGTTTATAATGGTCCCTCTTCGACAATCAATTGTTCTAAAAATACAGACACTGTTCATTCTGTTGTTCATGGAATAGATACACGTTTCTATGGGCGAGCCATAAACCCTCAATGTTGATATAACATTCACACATTTCTTGATCTTATCTTGAGCAATATCTATATTTTGAAAATAATTGATAATTTAAGATGACCCTGTATATCATATCTAATAGATGTCATGCATGAATCACGCTGTGTGATAACAATGAACATTGGATTTAAAGACTTATTCTAACAGTTGCAATAAATTTATGACTTTAAATGTGATTTTCTTGTACGAAAATATAAAATCTATTGCATACACAAAATTGTGCACAAAATGTTCAACTTTTATATCCAACACTGGTTTGAGTTAACAGTGATCTTCTATAGGGCAGTATACAATATACAGTGATCTTCTGTACAGCATACAGTGATCTATAGGGCAGTATACGGCATACAGTGATCTATAGGGCAGTATACGGCATACAGTGATCTATAGGGCAGTATACGGTATACAGTGATCTTCTATAGGGCAGTATACAGTATATTGGTTGCCAAACATCGAACAACGTAACATGTTGTTATTACGTTTCTCATTTGTTTCACTTGTATTTTTGCGTTTCACCAACACTCCTTGTTGGGTTCTTATGGGTGATAGGTTTTACTGTGGAATGTTACTATTGCTGCATGTAAATTTAATCTGTTGTTATGTTTACATTTTGATCATACGTTACTAAATAGCCATGTGCATTGTGTGAATATTATGTATATTTGATGAATGTGTGGATGTTGTATACTTTGCCCAACATCAAAAGTCAAGTACATGTGATGGAAATAAATGTCGCATCTTTTACGTTCAGTAACAATAAGTTTGGTGTTGTCCAAGAAACTGGTAGCATTTTTTGTCTAACATCCATAAAGCAGACTTTCTAGTCCATCAAAGTAGCTGTTAATGGCAGGGTTGGGGTAAAATGTGTTGCATTTAAACATTCCATATACAAATAGTTGATCAAATTCAAATAAATTCAAACACTATATAACAGAAGGGTCAACCATGCA
Source organism: Lamellibrachia satsuma (assembly GCA_033239005.1). Taxonomy (NCBI): domain Eukaryota; kingdom Metazoa; phylum Annelida; class Polychaeta; order Sabellida; family Siboglinidae; genus Lamellibrachia; species Lamellibrachia satsuma. Next base: position 3,107,489 of record BSQZ01000034.1, on the reverse strand, counting down.
ATGACATATTCTAATATTTTAAGTTTGTACACAGCATTATTGGTTAAATAAATAGAGAAAAGTGGGTTAGGTTAGGTAGCTATGCATTTACTAATATTTAAGATTTAAAAATGTGCACATTGAAGCAGGTGATATACAAGTGGCTGTATTTGGAATGTATTTGACCAAAATTAATATCAACATCAATTATGAGCTTATGGAAAGTCAAATATTAGGTACAAATGTGTATTTGCCCTCAAATCTGGATACTACTATAGCGGTATGGGAAAACTAGCAAGCAGCTGAAGCTTCTTTCTAGTGCAAGACAAATGTCATGTCTGCACCAAATAATTAATGTGCAGCAGAGAGTGGGAGATATCGTCTGTCACTAAAACACAGAACCCACAATTTGATTTTTATATATTGTGTTACTACCATTTAGGTACAATTCTACCACATAAACTGTAGTTCAAGGTGTATCTATAAACACACAAACACAATGTGCAAAGTCAAAATACAAACACTAGGATCGTTTGTACAACGTTTGGCGAGTGCGAAGCATTTATTCACATCCAGTATAGTATCACCAGAACAGAAATACATGAAATATTTGATAAGTTTAGTTAGCATTATATACATGAACAAAACAATGTTACAACTTACACATGTAACCAAATACACACATCTAAGCCTACGCAGGCTTAAGCCTTAAATTATATTTATTTTCTTATGTAATTATAACATAATTATCTTGTTCATACAGGCGCATTCCATATTATTATTGATATGAAAAAGTGTAGGGGATTAACAGCAAATATACATAAAAGAAGGCAAACAAAACTACTGTGTTCTGCCAGTATTGCAAACACAATATCACCCATCTCCTTTATATGATATCACCCATCTCCTTTATGTGATATCACCCATCTTCTTTGTGCGATATCACTCATCTCCTTTATGCGATATCACCCATCTCCTTTATGCGATATCACCCATCTCCTTTATGCGATATCACCCATCTCCTTTATGCGATATCATCCATCTCCTTTATGTGATATCACCCATCTCCTTTATGCGATATCACCCATCTCCTTTATACGATATTACCCACCTCCTTTATGCCTTAGTGCCCCAAAGATTTGCAAATTGTCAATTCTGGTCTTTTTATCGTGCCTGTTTTCACACAGCTTCCTACTGGTCCACATGAAACTGATCTGTCTGCCGCATCAGCATCACTTTGGCAAATGATTTTCTCCAACTTAATAATCTTGTGCAATATTATGGCAGGTTCCATTATTAACATAGCTGTATCTGAGAACATGGTACACTAATCCATTATTGTGCTGCTAAAAGTAGTGAAAATTATATGAAAAATATCTTGTTTATTTTATGTTCTTTGCATTAACATAGATTAGGTCAAACTAGGAAAATGTTAACAAATTCTCCAACTATGTATTGTACAGTAGTAATTGAGATTATTTTTGTACATTTACCAAACTTTAATTGTTGCAGACGTGTAACGGATTTACACTGCACACATAATATTTCAGTGTGCACATTTGGCAGAACCGAAAGCCATGCCAAATCTATATTACACATTATTCCTACCACCCTCTTTACCTTCCAAGGATAGTCATTACAGGTACAAAGTCTGATTGTTTTTATTGTAAAATCATGTTCTATAGTATAAACCATATCTACTCTAATAACCTGATGGCCCAAATGTGTTTTAATGAACCACAATTTATTAATATAATTTGACATCTGTTTGTTCATACTGACTGCATACAATATGAACATAACATTCAAGTCGAAAGATTCAAATTAAATATGATTGCAATCAAATTAGAGAATACATTTAGTTTATACTATGCAAGATGGTTATACGATAAACATGATCAGACGTTGTATCATGAATAAAATGTTGTTACAGACTTATCATGATTTTCCCCCCTGGCTGAAATTGACGGAGTAAGAACCTGTGCTTGGGTCCTGCTGTAGCTGGAAGTTATTTGTAGATAGTCCGAAGGGTTTCAGGACCATGTTCCCTAGCTCCTTCAACTTCCCTGTAACATAAAGGGGACACTTACTGGACTGTCCTATAATTTGACATACCATATTCGACCTAATAAATGTACGTTATGCTTGAAAAAACTATGCCATTTTTATATCTCAAGGAATCTGTTCTTATAAGTGTACACCAAAATTTGTTTCTCTAGACAGTAAGGTAACGGTTTAACACTAGTGGTGTCATTTGGTGACTAGCGTAGAACAACTGAAAAGTGGTGCCAACTGTTTAACACCAGAGGGCAACACTTCAGTTGTTCCACACAGTCAAATTACAAATATGGATCCTGTTGATTAAAAAAGGGTGTGTACATTAATTAGGGCATGCACGCTTACAGGTGGAATATGATATTAATCATACTTGTTTATAGGTGCTTCCTCAAATCAATTGCTTTGTTCATCATATTTTAGAATAACTTCATGGAAAAAATCCTACCTAGTATCCACTATGATATGCTAGCTCATTTGTGCAAATGTGTTAATTAGTTATGATGAAATCATCGAACAAATTATTAATTACTTATTAACCAGATCTGATCAAAATTCTCTTCTATATATAAAGACATAATCACATAAGATGAGTCACACTTTTGCAATAATCAAAGTACATTTTTTCTTAATCAATTTCTACGTCAAGCAAAAACAAACAGTATTGTTTTTGTTAGTTTTTTAGGTTCTAGGACATAACATCAATGTCAAAACAGTTCAGGATACGACTTACCTAACATTTCATCTTTCAGTTTTTCATTTCGCTCCTTTATCTGGTCAGGCAATCGCTACAAAGAAAACATTTATTTTTTCTCATTAATTAGCATCAGACAACAGATCCGAATTACCAATTTTACTTCAGCACTTTAAATATTAACTAGGACTTGGCTACCTTTGCCATCAACTTATGAAGGCTAATGAAGGAGCGCGTGAAATAAGAGCAACACTGCCACTTAGTTTAATTATTAGTCGTTCATGCAAAATGTTGCTGAATACCAACAAGGTCTTATTGTGTTTTAATGTATTCAATTTATAGTATTAACCATATTAGGTCCATCACATCAGAGTTATATGCTGACCAACACTGGAACTAACAGACTGGTAGAAGTATAGGAAGATAAATATGCACAGAGATGAACCAAAATATAATTTGATGGAATGGCAGTTGTATCACAAACAGAGGTGGTGGACAAAATACTTTGAGTATTGTACATAACAGTGTACATAACAGTATTGCAATACACAGCTTGAGTTACATTGGTTATACATAGGAGTGATATACATTGAACACCTGTTCTTTGTACACAACTGTACACATGCAATGTATAGTATTAACTTTAGTAACGGTATGAGGCTACAAAAAGTTAGACGTCCATACATACTGTCAAATGAAGTTATCGTAATTAAAACCATATTAAAGAAGATCAGCTCAGAAATCAGGATGAGACGATGGAATGGATTGAACATGCACAAGAACTGGAATGGAAGTCTTGCTTGGAATAGATAGAGCAAACTGGAGAAGGAACAATATGACACAAATGGCAATGTGTAGTTACCATACAAGCAAACCGTGCTGCATGCTGGGAAGGATCGAGTTCGAGTGTTTTCTTGTAGTCTTCCAATGCTTCATCCAGTTTGTCTGTTTTCTCATAGAGCTCGGCACGTCTGATGATTGCCTTCAGATACGTTGGATTCAGTTTGATGGCTTCGCTGCAGTCTGCAATGGCAGCTTCATGTTTCTCCTGAAAACATCCTGCTATTTCACCTGGGCGTGGCATAAATTCTACACAAGTAATTTTTTAGGATGGGCACCACAGATATCATATGAAATGCAGACATAATAGACAACAGGAGAGAGTTTGAAGAAAACATCAACTTGTAGGAGTTATAGTCTTTGTTGCTTTCATGGTTCAGATGAATGGTGTACATTTATTCTTATCAAGGTTTTACTTATAAATGTTGTTTAAATGTTGACTGTAATCATAATACCCTGTACACTGTAATATGTTGATTATAAATAATATAATTGCTTCATGACGCCATTACAACTAAACAACATACATATTTTATTACCATTGTTAACAATGGGCTGAGGGAGGAAGTTGGTGTGAGAGTTTCAGGAGGAAGCTGGCGATGAGGTGGTTAAAGTGAACTTAACACGTAGAACAAATGGCATGGGAATGTTTAATGAAGCGAGCAGTTACGCTCAGAGTGGAAGGAGAAGAGGAAGACTGCACCTGAGATGGGAGAGGACTGTGTAAAGAGAGATTTGGGTGGGGAGTGGAGAATGAGAGAGATGGGGGACTGGAGAATGAGAGAGATGGGGAGTGGACAAAAGGAGAAATGGGGGAGTGGAGAATGAGAGATATGGGGGAGTGGAGAAAGAGAGAATGGGGAGTGGACAAAAGGAGAGATGGGGAGTGGAGAATGAGAGAGATGGGGAGTGGAGAACGAGAGATGGGAGTGGAGAAGAAGAGAGGAATGGGGAGTGGAGAATGAGAGAGATGGGGGAGTGGAGAACTAGAGAGATGGGGAGTGGAGAAAGAGAGATGGGGGAGTGGAGAACTAGAGAGATGGGGGAGTGAAAAATAAGAGAGATGGGAAAGTGGAGAACTAGAGAGATGGGAGAGTGGAGAAAGAGAGAGATGGGGGAGTGGATAACAACAGAGATGGGGAAGTGGAGAACTAGAGAAATGGGGAGTGGAGAACGAGAGAGACGGGGGAGTGGAGAATGAGAGAGATTGGGGGAGTGGAGAACAACAGAGATGGGGAAGTGGAGAACTAGAGAGATGGGGAGTGGAGAACGAGAGAGATGGGGGAGTGGAGAACGAGAGAGATGGGGGAGTGAAGAACGAGAGAGATGGCAGTGAAATGTGATCAATGGTGAAAGAAAGAAAAAAATTGATGCCCAGCATAGACGCCAGCCTCGTCCCAGACTTCGGGGACAAAGAAAAGAGCAATAACACTGTATGGTGATAACAGATGATTGCAAATGTAATCCAAACTAGCAGTAGTTACTGTGGTCATAATAACTTAGAGATACCCACAAGTCGGAGCTGTGCAGCGGCTCTGTTAGAAAACATGATGGATCGTTCCTTTTGGAAGCAACGAGGGCAGGTCTCCAAAGCTTCACTGTACGTCTTCACTGCGCGGGTGAACTCAGATGCCTTGTATAGGATATTACCCTCTTCCTTCAGTCTCTGTGCTGCATCCCGTAGTTCCTACAGATATATTGCACCTTTAATCATAAGTTTAGTATAGGATATTACCCTCTTCCTTCAGTCTCTGTGCAGCATCTCGTAGTTCCTACAGATATATTTTATTCATAAGTTTCATCATTTCACAAGGTTCACCCATCTGGCTTGGGGCACTTCCTTCAATTAAACACAATAAATATGTGACTTGGAAAACACAGTTCTAAAGAAAATGAACACAGAGATTATTAATAATGCTAGTAGTTGTATTGCGTGACAAATGACAAGGAGCATCTAATGATATTTCATGTTGATTTATAATTATGTAATATGTATGTAACTATTTATCATGCAGTTTATTTACCATTGCTTGTAACTATTTAGCTTTTTATTATTTTATCTGCATGGCCCCCAGGGAGGTGATCTCACGGATCCTTCTCCTGGGTATGAGTTTTATGAGTGGCAATTTGAATAGATTTACAGATCTATACAAGTGCTCCAATTTTGATGTAATGAAATTATACACAACACACCTGTTTTTCTTCGAGGGTCATCTGAGATTCTCTGTCTAGAATGGCCTGTTCATCGACCGTCACCTCGGCCATTTCTTCACTATCACTGTCTGTCATTATATAGTTTTCTTCAGCTTCTTTCATTATGTCGTCACTTTCAGAATTGTCTTTTGGTGTTTCCAAGCCACCAGAACTACTCGTTCCGCTCACGTTATTACAATTGTTATCACCAGGAATGACTACATGATCATCTCCATGGTCACCAGGTATCACTGCATGATCCCATGTTTGGTCACCAGGTGTCACTACATCATCACCTGTATGGTCAGTGTTATCCAGTACTGTGTTATCCCTGCTTTCCCCACCCAAAACCAGCGTTTCTAATGCGTCGTGGAAACTCTCAACATCTGGTTCTGTATCAGAGTTTGTGTCTGTGACATGGCTGGAAGTGTTGTCTTTACTGGCCAGGTCAGACATTATGTTTCTTCAATATGTCGTGGCAGTTGGATAAAAGTAATCCTGTTTTCTGAAAATGGAAAGAAACAGTAACAGTCATTTAACAAGGTTATCCAAAGGGTGTGGGAGCAAAATTGAAGGCAAGGCTATCTGTGTGGATTTTGAGGGCACATGGGAAAGTTCTAAAATGACCCCAATATGTGTTACCATCTATTGAAAATCTATATGGAATATGCATTGGTTGTGAAAAAAACAGAATAAAAAAATTTAAAACAATTGAGATTTGACAAAAGCAATTATGAACGCACACACAGAACTGTAACAAGATTGCCAAATTGACCTTACTTTATAAAAAATTACTTGTTGGACATACCCTGACTACAGGCCCTCATCATTTTAACAACAAAAGTCCCATTTGGACGTCTTAATAATGGAATAATTTACCACAAACAGCCAAACAGGCTTAGATGCTCATTGAAGTCAGACCACAAGAGGAGCAGAAGCCGAACACAAACATTAAAGCTGCTTCCTCAAATGGTTCATTTATGTTCAGATGTGTAGTGTGTGACTAGTAAGTAATGTGCGCAGTCTGTTTAATAAAAAATGCATATTTTTGGTCAAATCATCGAAAGAACTGACTTCAGTCGTTAGATTTGGTAAATATCAAAATAGTGGATATCCAAAATGGTAAGCACTGTGCAAGTCAATGCCAATCATGCATGTGACTTCAATCCTCTTGCCGGTAACATGACAAAGTCATGAAATTTCACCAAGCCGTCCAAGGGAACAAGCATTAAGTAATTTACTAGTTTGATGATTTCACAAAAACTACATATAAAAGTTGCACAAACGAGCTAGCACGCTGCAGTGGATACTAGTAACTAGGTAGGTTTGGTTTTTCGCAAAATTTAGTTGAAATGAGACTAGCAAAAAACCGAATTGAGGATGCACCTTTAAGTTACTTTTGTTAGTTGACTGACACTGTCACTGTGACAGTGACGCAGGTGGGCGATAATGTAGTTACACTTCACATTACATTGTTACTAACTTCAGTGACGGAATTTCATGACAACAAAATGCTTTGCTGAAATATAATTACCTAAGGTACGGGAAAATAATAAACTGTTTACTTACACAATCACATGAAGCGAAAATGAAAGTATATTGCTCGACTGATTAGCTCGTTTCCACTCACTTCTAAAATGGCAAAATAAACAGTTGTTCAGAGGAGCATGCCCCATATCCGTTATACAGCGACCGCTCGTAGTTCTCATTCCCGAATTCATCGCCCTTGCGTGTTGCATTCTTGCTTCATTTGCAGTTTTCGGTCATTATACAGTTTTTGTACGCAAGAGAGATTGAGAAGAACGGCTAATTTGATAACGTTTGTTTATTATTATTATACATTTATAATGCGCCGTGTATCCGGGTTAAAAAACCTGCTCAAAGGCGCTGATAATTAAGACAATGCTAAATAATTTAAAATAAATTGAAAAGCTAAATTAAAATGTGGTTAAAAGACGGTAGACATAAGTTAAATAAAAAGTTAAATAAATGATTTACATAAATGAGTTATATAAACAAGCTAAATAAATAAATACATTAAATTAAATACAAAATTAAAATGAACAAATGCAATTATATAAGTTGATACATTAGATAAACATATAAGTTAATCAGATAAGTTAAATAAACAAATTAAATAAATAATAAGTTAAATAAGTAAAATATGTTCGAGTAATTAAAATGTCAATAGAGTGTTCGGAAGGCTTCGCGGACAATCGAGATGTGTTTTCAAGAGTGACTTGAATGCCACAATGGCGTTGGCTTTCCTAATTGCGGGGGGCAGCTATAGGGCGTTCCACAGCATCGGCCCTGCCACAGAAATAGCCCGACGACCGTACCGCTTGAGATGGTACCGCGGTATAGTCAATAGATGTTGATCGGCGGATCTCGGTGTTCGGGTGGGTGTGTATATGGAATCACTATAGCGACGACAGATACACTGCCACTGCCCTGGGCAGAGATGATGCACAAGTAAAAGAAGCTTGACATTGATTCGCTGACGAACAGGCAACCAATGTAAATTGAATAAAACTGGTGTTATGCGATATATGTTTAATTAAAATATATTTTTATAATTTTTATTTTGATTGAATTTGCTAAATTGATCACGTTTATACGTTAATATGTATTTTTAGCTAGCGACATATATGCATTTTGTTATGTCAGATGTAGCCAGCGGATATAGTCATATTGACAGTGAAATAAACTTTATTTTTGCACTAATTAAATTCAGTGCTGTTAACGTATATATATATATATATATATGTGTGTGTGTGTATATATATATATATATATATATATATATATATATATATATATATATATATATATATATATATATATATATATATATATATATATATATATATATATATACATACATATATATATATATATATATATATATATATATATATATATATATATATATATATATATATATATATATATATATATATATATATATATATATATATATATATATATATATATATATATATATATATATATATATATATATATATATATATATATATATATATATATATATATATATATATATATATATATATACATATACATATACATATACATATACATATACATATACATATACATATATACATATACGTATACGTATACGTATACGTATACGTATACGTATACGTATACGTATACATATACATATACATATATATATATACGATATTTCTATATTAATTATTACAAAACAGTCAAATTGTTTTTTTTACATTTCATGTTTAGGTGCACTACGAAAACGTTCTAAGTATCACGTTCTATGTAAATCACGCCAGCGGTGCCCATGAAATATAAATCCAATACTTGTTTCTAACGTCTGATAATTAATTGTGTTTTTTGTATAGAGTCAATTGTTTTACGTCAATACAATAAATACGTACGTATCGTTTGTTGAACTCCTAGTTCATGTTTTGCACACTTCCCTTAAATTGTGTCAAAATGGTGGACAATGGCGAGGTGCGGGAAATTTGTATTCAGAAAATCGTTTTTTTGTGGTTGAGCTACTAACGTGAACCGTGGTTAATAAAACATATTTCCAAAATGGTCACCTTTTAAAAACTAGTAATATTTATGTCATGTAGTAAACCGTGCTGTTACAGTTAACAATTGGTGGCTTTGTTAGCCAGACGCACACTCGGTTTCGAAAGAGTGCGTGCAACGTAATATAATTGACTAAGGCTAAGCCTAAGGCCAAATTTGTTTCTGTAGCCTGTGTTGTGTAGGTATTCCAGATTAACATAAATACTCCATAAAATATACATTAAAACGGCAATGTCTTGTATCAATGCAAATGCATAAGTTATAACAATACTCATTGACAAATAGTTGTTAGACGTTACCCAGAATGTCATGTTTTTGACTTATGTAAGTTATGACACTATCGATTTAACTCCAAACAGCCTTGTCTAGGACTAACACACTTAAATTAAAGTGGTTTATTTTCAAGATTTTCCTTCTCTTGAATTAGGGGTCCATGACAGGTTTTTTTTCCATTTCCGTGCATGGGATCTTTTACTTCCCCTGGCATAAACCCCAGATTGGTAGATAGGAGGGACCGACAACTTTTAGTGTCTCATCTGAATGACGCAGACAAAGTAGGGGGAAATTAAATTGCCCAGGCTTCGAAACAACAGAGGTGGAATCAAACCACTGTCCCCTCGATCGCCAGGCGGGTCCTCTAGCCATTAGACCATGCAATGCTCCACATGCTAGATGGCATACAATTCATAATCAAACTGGCAAGACGTAATAAGTGGAATACCCCAAGGGTCAGTGATTGGCCCACTACTTTTCATAAATGAATTGCGTAACATCATAAACAGCTCAGACATCTTTCTGTTCACCGACAATATGAAGCTTTTCCACCCAATCTATACTCAGGATGATTGCATATGACTACAACAAGAAGTAATCCTTGCCGAACACTGGACATATTCATCACTCTTGAAATTCCACCCAAGTAAATGCAGCGACATGAGAGTTGGAAAATCACACATAAAAAGTTATAGATACACACTGGGACTAGATCATACAATATTAAACAGTACAGACAAGGTTAAAGATATTGTAGTTACTTTTGACTCTTCATTAAACTTTTAGACGTTTATCAGAAAAATTAACAAAGTGCTTCACAAAAATGTTTAAGTCCCTTGTCCACCCACACAGAATATGCTAATCAAGTTGATATGGACTCCATCCCGAATGAAGCATATCATAAGTATAGGTTCCATCTATACAATTTCTTAAGGGTAAAATAGACAAGTTGTGGCGAAGCCATCCTGTCAAACTAGACTACTGCCCCACCCCATCCTGGAAATTGTCAGACGTATGTGCACAATCAGGCCTGACAATAACCATAGACGAAAGAGCTGGCACAAGAAGCATAAATGCCTAAATAGCCAGAAGAGTACCTGTAAGAACCTGTATATAAACGCAATTCATCGCAGGATCAGTTGTCGATGGAACTACAACTTATACTTAAAATTAGAGAGTTGGAAAGAACTAGTTTCAGCAAGGAATACAACATGCCAACAATAACTCTTACTGATATTATTTAAGCAGAAATCACATACTAATTTAACGAATTTGGATCGTACAATGTTTATTTTCAACTTTTGAAGTGTGCTTTCTAGTTTTACAGACATTTTATGCAATGTAATTGTGTTTCATTAGCTTGCCTTGTTGCATATAATGTTTTTTTTCTTTAACACTGGACCCATGTACAAAAACTGTTGACACAGTAATTAGAGGTCCAATTATTGCATTTCACTGAAACATAGACTGGTTAAATTAATGAGATTCAAATACACTCATGTACATAAAACAGTGTTAAACAAACCCCATATTTGTAGTTGTTGGATTTTGTCAACTTTTCGTAACTACCTTGTGCAAATTTCTTATGTTAGAATTATGGACAGTGCCTTACAGCACACCTACTACACCATGGCAAGCTAATGAAACATAATTACCATGCAAAAATGTGTGTAAAAATTAAAGGCGCACTTAGAGAATTAAAAATGAATATTGTTTGGTGGGATTTTGTCCACTTTGTACATTGTGGGATTTGTCCTGTGGCATTACGTCCGGTGACCTAACCAGCATCACAAAATATTTCATTTTCATATGTTGATTCAGGACGAGATAATGATGATCCGTCGGCGGCTGCACACAACTATTTTCTGCCAATGTTTCTCACCCTGCGGGAAATATCTTGCTGTGGGAAATAATTTTGGGAAAATCATAATTTTTAGGTGAGTTCATGAGGTGTTAAACAAGTTTAATTCTATAACTTTTCCAAATTTGAATTGAATTCTGACATTTATATTTGGTTTCTTGTGATGGTAAAACTTGAAAAGCAGATATGATGTAATTTGCACAAGCATCAGCAAAACAATGTACTGGGTAACTAATTGTTGATATGCTGTCTACTTTGTTGTAGCCTGGCCAGTGCATTAAGTCCAGAAGCCAAGTCTCACGCATGGAGGCCCATCAATACATTCATAGGTACGACCCTTTTGTTAGACAAATATCAGGAGTATCTGTCTGTTGGTAGGACCTCTCTTGTCTTTCAATTCAGTATTTCTCAACCTACTCATCAGCTATATATTCCTTGTGAACTCAGCCAAAATCTCTGTCATGCATTGCATCAATGGTCTCTTCATGTGTTTAATGAATCAGTTTAGTGAAAGCCTTTAACCAAAATTTGAGCATTCTAGTTTTTAAGCTATGGCAGTTTAAAATTTAGGGCTTAAATGTTTTGTGACAGCGTTTTTAAAATAAATAATATTCGTATTTCACAGGTTAATATCTTATGAACTAATCGACCTATATCAATAAAATTTGGTGGAATTATTATCTGCATCATAATAATTGTAATTGGATTTAGAATATAAATGTAGTTGAAGGTTAATATCTAGTAAGCTGATAAAAATCAATATTTGTTCAATATATCATTCACAAGAGGATTTTCAGGCATGGTTATCTTACCAAGGGCTTTAACCAAACTGATCCATTAAAAAAATTAAGAGATCAATGCAACACCCATTAGTTGAGTTCACACGGAATGACCCATAAATAATTCCCTCATTTCAAGTCTTCTCTTGAAGGTCCCTATTCAATAAATTTTTTTCACTCGTCTTATTCTAGAAACATTTTGCAAGAAATTCAAACATTTAATGACATGCTAGCTTGTTTGTGCAAATTTGTTATTTAGTTTTGGTTAAATCATCGGACAAATGATTAAACTAAATATGCCTGGGTCTGGTCAGGGTTATGGTCTTGCCCCATCAACACTCAAATTATTATCACAAAAGCAGTTCCAGTTTCCTTCTATTACCTTGGCCTAGGAGGCGCTGTGGTAATCCTCGGGAGAACAGTTACTTTAAAAAATCATAACTTTACTAATAATCATTGCAAAATTATGAATGAGGTATCTTTTTTTGCTAAAGAAACACTTTATAAAAATATTGGTGCAGAAACGTGAAGAAATGCAATGTAGACGTTCGAAGAGAGGCGGCGAGACAACAAGATGGCGGACATGTGTCAACAAAAGTGGCAGAGATCGGAGCCAAACCTCATGTTTTGTAATCTCATTTGCTGCATAAAGTCAGGTTATTCATGTCAATTTATTCGAAAAGGTCAATCACACAGCTTTCCAATGGTACATCGTTTGGTACTTCATATAATTTTAATTTAATTTAATTTGGGCACCAACCATATCACGTTTTCTAAGCTATACTCTCATTAGTTATCTTTGAATCCAGTCATGAATAAAAATTAGAAAGAAAGAAGAATCAATCAGCTCTCATTGATACTGTTTGTTTGTGTCAGATACTAGTGTCGGAAAGGAACATTTTTTTGCAAAAGTTGGTCATGGCCGCTACGCAATGGTCGTTTTTGCCAGTTACGAGGAAATTTGGCAACGGTCGTTTTTGGCCATTACGAAGAAATTTGGCAATGACCATTTTGAGTTGTTGAAAGAGATAAAGGGTTAATAACATTGTTAGAGGGTTAAATTGATGTTGTGTTTCATATTCTGGTTGGTTTGTTTAGTGTTGTTCATGTCATTTCCAGCACACACTGGCACTGTATATGCTCTTGCTACGACAGACCGCCTACTGTTGAGGTAAGTCCACTAAGTGTGTTTTAATATGTAAGTGTGTTTTAATATATAAGTGTGTTTTAATACATTGTATTTTTTTAACATTAAGATGTTTATCACACACCTGAGAATGTAAAATAATCATAATTATAATTTGTATTGTATTTTTGTTCTGGATGAATAGTACCTTCCTCTTTTAGTTAGTTTTGAGATTATTTAATATCAGTTGGCATCTCGAAAAAAAAGTTACTCAGAATGTGTTTCCACTCTATTCTGATAGCTGTGTATATTTCCTATCCATGAAGTTCAATTAAAAAAAATTACATACCTCTAAATCTTTGACAACCGTTTTCTCAAAACCATATATTTCACATTTAGAAAAATATCTCTTGAAGTAATTATGCCAGCCAAATAAGGTTTTGAGTGTTGTATTTTATTTATTCTTGTCTACACAACTAACAGAAAACATCAAAATAATCAAAAGTTACAAGTATTTGTTGCAATTTTTTACCATGGAAACGGGGGGCAGGCAAAAAAGGTCAGTATATTTTTTACTCAGTAAGACACACTACACTTTAGGCAGAAAAATTGCACTAAGCAAATAAAAAATCTTATGGCGGGTGTCGCCCACAAACTACAGTAACTTGACTATATTATGCAGGTCCGAGCTCAGGTTATCGAGGATTTGGACGTGATAGAAGTTTTCATTTTATTATCATTACTGAAATGACTCTTAAACGTCTGTGTTTGTATTTCCAGTGGCGGTAGCACAGGAGAGATTCGTGTGTGGAACTGGACGGATGTTTACACAAAGGATCCAAAGAACATTTCTTCTTTGAACATCCCAGTCGAGTAAGCCACCTTCAAGTCTCTGAGATACTTCTGTAGGATATAAATACGCTTCCAGAATTAGTAGATGTGCTAGTAGATTTCTATGCAACCTATTTTGAAATATATAACACAGATAAAAGGTAAAGGTACGTTCTTATATCACGCAGTATCCTGTCCTTGAGATTGCTCAAAGCGCTTTACACTACAACCCATGACAGACCTGTTCATTCTAATGCTAACTCGACTTCTCTGGGAAGAACTCAGCCTTGCTGAAATTACTGAGCAAAGGCTGTTCATTCACATATCCACCTCCGTCTATTGCCAGGTACTCATTTATACAGCTGTGTGAACTGAAGCAAAGTGGAGTAAAAAAAATTCCCAAGCTTCAGAACAGCAGCAACAGGATTAAAAATCGGATTCTCTTGAGTCTCGATTGAGAGTCTGATGTTCTGACCACTGAGCCACTGCGCCCCAAAAATGCACTAGTAGACCTCGCTGACAAATTGTTTGATGTAGTTTCTCTGCTGTGATTCTGTTGCCAGTTTGTTCTGTTCTCCTTCTAGAGATCGGTTCGCCAGTGTGGAGACCAACTGTCTGGTGGTCGACAAACAAGTAAGTTCATGTGTCATACGGCTGCTACAGTTATACTGCAAGCTGGAAGATATTGCTAAATAATGTTGGATTTTGATGCGACTTATATTGAGATATATATAATTATTGGTGACTCAGGTTTTGAGTTTGCAAGTGTTTATTTGGAAAAAACTATAGTAATATAAAACCCTGGAGTTATTACCATGTCTGAGATGTTTAGAAAAGTAACTGTGGCATATATAGGCACTGGCAAGCTTGGAAACTTACATTGAAATGTATAACATTTCTATTTGTGTTTGCATGTGTTTGTTTTTGGTTCTTCTTGCCCCTTGCGGGGCGGGGGCCACATCACTTAGTCTGTTCACCCTCTCGATGAGTCATCTCCATCTATCTTGGTCCTCTGCCGTTCTCTCCCACTCTTGGCTCTTCAACCCTGCCCTTTCGAGATCTCTCTTAACGTTGTCCGACCGTCTTAATTTTGGTCTTCCTTTTCTCCTACCACCCTCAGGTCACTCTGATTAATCTTGGTGGACAGACATCTAGGGAAAGGTAAGCCTAGCTGTCAAACTCACTACATGGGTCAGCATGGGCAGCACCTAGTACGACTAGATTACCCTATCTAAGTGCCATTTATTTGGGATAACTGCAGTAAAAGTACAAACCTGGCAGGTAATGTGGCACAGGTGTCTGTTGTTGGTTGCAGGAGTCAGGGACGCGCCTGTTTGCTGGTTGTGGTGACAACAAGGTATACGTGTGGGACCTGGAGGCTGGCAGTCCCCTGGTGAGTCATGTCTACATTATTGACAGCTGTTGAGATGTTCAGTGGGTCACCTTGAAGAATGCAGTATTTTTCATGCATAAGATCTCTTACTTCTGAAATCATTTTAGTTGCTCTCCTCTGTATTCTTTCAAGTGTATCTATGTCCTTCTTATGATATAGTCTCCAAGCTTGTACACAGCATTCTAAATGAGCCCTAACGTTTTACAGAGGTATAATGAACATTTTCGCTTGTATGTTATAGTTCTCCTAATCAACCCACAAAATTTATTACCCTTTGAAGCTGCAAATCCCACACTGCTCTGTCAGCAGTTGTACCTAGAATAGTATTCTCCATTTTTATCATTTCTGTAGGGATTTACATTTCCCATAATTGAATAACATCTGTCATTTTTCAGACCATTTAATTTGTAAATTTTTCTACATTTTGTTCATCTCCTCATTTCTAACTTTTCTAAGCACTTTTGTGTTTTCAAATCGGGTTGAAGTGACACACGGACTATGTTTATATGTTCGTATTGTGAACATCAACTGTTACAGTTCGGGTTGAATGGACACACAGACTATGTTTATATGTTCATATTGTGAACATCAACTGTTACAGGCCGGGTTGAAGGGACACAGACTATATTTATATGTTCGTATTGTAAACATCAACTGTTACAGGTCGGGTTGAAGGGACACATAGACTATATTTATATGTTTGTATTGTGAACATCAACTGTTATAGGTCGGGTTGAAGAGACACATAGACTATATTTATGTTTGTATTGTGAACATCAACTGTTATAGGTCGGGTTGAAGGGACACACCGACTATATTCACGCCATCGCAATGCTCACTACCGGCCAGGAATGTGTGTCGGCCTCTGAGGATGGGTCTGTGAGGATATGGGGTATGTACAGCTAAATGACGTCTCTGCATTGATTCTGGTTAGTTGTTAGTAGCCACTCTTGTAATATCTCTCAGGCGTAAGATACTTGTCAGATCTTGGCCATTTGGTTCAAACTTGTGTGGTACTGAATCCGGTTATGGGTGATCTGAAAATTTTTTATTTTAGTGAAAGTTTATAATACATTTTTATGCTAACTTCACAGAACTTTGCTGTCTGTCTTTATGTGATGCTTATAGGAGGGTTATTAGATTGTTATTTTAGGTGGAGTTTACGATGATGGTTTATCAAACCAATTTTGTTGCCACAACACAAGCAGTGTGTTTCATATTTGATGGTTTTATATAGGTAAAAAAAAATTATGTAGGAAACATAACTTGTTTTATCTTAGGGTAGCAGAGACCGTCTATAATAACATGTATTAAATATTCATAATTCAGATCTTAGACACCCTAAGGAAGCAACCCAGATTATTGAACCCTACAAGAATGAGGTATGAACATATAACTGCAATTATAAGAGACGTACGAATGCATGTTTTGAATGCATTATGTATGCAAGTTCCATTCAACCATGCATGACCAGTTGTTCTTGCTGGACAGATGTCTTTGAAATGGAAGTAAAAATACTGTTGAGATATCAAAACATTGAAATATCATGCCAAATATGCTCCACATCTAGGCCCACTACAGTGGTGTAGCTTGTAGAAACAAAACTAATAAGAATTAATTGGAATTATTAAACTTACTGTTCAGCTAAGCATTATGTTAGCACTAATAATAATTAACAGTACAGGGAGTAATTATATCATCTTGTAGTCTGAAATAATCCTCAAGTCACACAGTTAAGCTGCGTTACATTTTCTTGGATGTTTCTGCTGTTCAAATGAAGGCAACGAATAATGCAAAGTCACTGAAATAATAGTAGTTCACCAGGATGTGTGTTTGGTTGTGTAGTCAACTGGTCAGACAGTAAACACAACTAATCCCAACTTCATGTGTTCTAGTGTTATGTGGTCAATGTGTACAGTTAGAAATGTACAAGTGGATTGACATAATAACTGTTGCAGAATTGTGCAAGGCCACAGCTCGGCCGCTGGGTCGGGTGCGTCGCCATCGACACGGCGGATGACTGGATGGTAAGCGTGTAATAGTTAACACATTTGATGAATAAGAGATTATATGGTGCTCTCTGGAAGGGTTTATGTGGGATGTTAATGGAGAGTTCGTAAGATTTCATAGTGAAAATGTTTCTGGATTTCCACAAATGTAAACAAACAATTAGCAACTTATGAGGGTTAATCTCAAAAATACTGATATAAAAATTGATGGCATTTAACCTCTGACCTCCTCCAGCCACAGCCGACATGAAACTTTGAATTACATTGACCTGTGTGCAACTTTGTGGGAACCATTATATCTGTCTGGTGGCACCTCAGTGATAATAATGCAAAAATGCCTGCTTGCAAGTTTGAAGTCAACAGTCTCACGAACAATTGTAAAAAATAAGTAATGTTTGGGGAAAATACACCAATACACTATGCTAATTGAAACAATCACTGCCCCACATCCCGCCACCCCCCCCCCCCCGCAAAACTAATTTCATGTAGTGTCCTACATTTTGAGATCCCTTAATGTTTCCCTTGTCTCCATGTGCTGTAGGTGTGCGGCGGAGGCCCCAGGCTGTGTCTGTGGCACCTACGCTCTCTTGCTGCCACGGCTGTCTTTGATACGCCCGGGGTCTGCCAGAAGACAGCACTCTTCCATGACGACAGTGTAAATATAATATTTTAATATTTACACATTCTCATTGTCTTAGGATCATCAGGCTATAATGCCTCTAGATAAGTTACATTGAAAGTATGAAGGATAGGTTAAGGAATGTGGGGAGAATTGACAAAGAAATTGTTTTATATGGAGGTTATCATGGTAATAGTACT
Organism: Lamellibrachia satsuma; assembly: GCA_033239005.1. Classification (NCBI taxonomy): domain Eukaryota; kingdom Metazoa; phylum Annelida; class Polychaeta; order Sabellida; family Siboglinidae; genus Lamellibrachia; species Lamellibrachia satsuma. The sequence continues at coordinate 3,089,055 of BSQZ01000034.1, read as the reverse complement.
AATACACAGTATTACAACTGTACAATGTTTACGGGGTAATGGCTGAATTGTGTCCATTTACGGTAAATATTTGCTTGCTGCAAATATTTCAGTAGACATTCTGCAAAGAGTGTGAATATATATGATTAGGTGTTGTTTGTAGTTGTAATATCAGAGTTTGATTTCTTTGACTGTGTGTACTGGCATAAATTATTGACAGCTAAAAATCAACATTTGTCAATAAATTAGCTGACATTTTTTTGCAAAAAAAAATTTGAATAAGAAAACTGCACCACTAATATATGTTTATCAAGTCATTTTTTGTGTGCATACTTTAAGAAGTATAAATAGTAATATGCCATTGGGTCTGTAGATAATCTCTGCGGGTGGTCAGCCGTTCGTCCACCACTGGTCAGTGAATGGGGAAGAGAGGTCAAAGGTCCCATGTTCACCTACGAGCATATTCAGCGTGAAAGTAAACAGCACATCAGAGAATGCAAAGGTGAGATTGGGACAGATAGCCACGGTTGCTAGGGATACAAGGCGGTTGCTAGGGATATATAACGGTTGTTACAGATACAATGCAGTTGCTGAGGATACAATGCAGTTGCTAGGGATACATGGTGGTTGCTAAGGATTCATTGCCATGGCTAGGGATATATCACATTGTTTTAAATACGTATTGGGTTGCGATGTATTTGGTTGTTAGGGGTAAATAGTGATAGATAATTGGTTGCTAAGTACAGATGGTGGGCTGCAATTGAAAGATGAATGGGAAACCTTATTCATCAGCAAAGTTCATGTTTAAAATGTTTACAGAAAGTTTACAATGTTTTCATCATACTTCTGATCAATTTATCTGTTATTTTTAGTAAATACATCGTGAGCAGATATTGACTCCTATACAAACACTTTCAACTGACTTTCCTTGTGATTAAATGTTACTGTTTCATGGACATTTCACAAATTGTTTACCTTGGCAAGAGGTTCTGCAACAAAAAAATTATTACCAACAATTGATATATAGGGCCTATTGTAAACACGACAGAAGTTGCAGAAAATACACTTTTATGGTTTTACTATTTTGTTTTCTCACCAGGTGCTGAGCATTGCAGGAAACTGCCACAAGGTGGACATTTGTACAAACTTCGGCTACCGAGCATTCTCCCTCGAGACATGTTAGGATGGCCTAATTGTTGGATCTGTTTCACTTGTTAGTTAAGGATGGAGGAAATACTTCTACCCAGACCACATCCGTGGTGATAACATGTGGTGGTTGTCAAACTAGTAACATTTGCATCGATAAAATTTGTTGTTTATATTCGCAGTAAGAAAACACAAATTGCTATAATAAAATAAAATTGTTAAGTGTTATGACGAGTTGTTGTCTTCAAAAGATTCAGCAGGAATTGGTTAATTGATCTTCACAGCCCAAATGAATGAACCAGATTAACAAAATATAATTAAATTATGGTTCATTAAAACACATTTTGGGCAGTGAAGATAATATGTGACATGATTCCAGAATACAATCAGATGTACCTTTAAAAGTATAATCACTAATATTATCAATAGTAAATGTTTACAATATGCTATCTATAGCTATACACATATCCTAATATAGTTATTCTAATATTTCTTGATATTTGACAGATTTGTTGACTCATGTTGTAGGGATTGACTCGAGTCACCCATTTTCATGACTTGGGAGTTGAATAATTTAAGAACTAGTTATGATTGGCTAATGTTTTGGCGGCATCCACCTAAATTTCACACTAAAAATTGCAGGTCAAAGACTTGACTTGCCAGTTTGTTGAATGTTTAATGCATAACCAGATTACTTTACTATCGAACTGGTAACTAAGGGCATCCTACACCTTATGCAATAAAAAAGCAATGTGTACACGACACATAAAACTTTATTTTACATAACATACATGTATACAGTATAACTATGTTAACTCAAATACCCATCGTAACTGTGAACCTGGTCCAGCCAGGATGCACCTTATGTAAGCATACAACGTAACGTAAAACATCAATAATTTGCTTTTCCCCTGTAAATCCAACTTTGAGTTAACCCAGTGATACATTACTGTGTCTACACACTTAATCATATATATATAAATTATATGTCAACATTGAAACGTCCTTCCTCGATTGTATTTCTATCGATTGTTTCGTTTCCGAACTCATTTGGCAAAACATTGAACCTATCACATCCACTACGACATACTACTTTGTTTGAGCAAATGTGTTATTTAGTTTTGATGAAACTATAAATTTTGACTGGATCTGATAAAAATTTGGCAAAAAAAGGGCAAAAGTTGTTCCACCTCTATTCTTTTTATGACAAAGTATTCACACTTGCAAGTTACCTGATCTAACGTCCATGCCGTCACCTGATCGAACGTCCATGCTGTCACCTGATCGAACGTCCATGCCGTCACCTGATCTAACGTCCATGCTGTCACCTGATCTAACGTCCATGCTGTCACCTGATCGAACGTCCATGCTGTCACCTGATCGAACGTCCATGCTGTCACCTGATCTAACGTCCATGCTGTCACCTGATCGAACGTCCATGCTGTCACCTAATCGAACGTCCATGCTGTCACCTGATCGAACGTCCAAGTTGTCACCTCGTCCAACATCCATGCTGTCACCTCGTCCAACGTCCATGCTGTCACCTCATCCAACATCCATGCTGTCACCTTGTCCAACGTCCATGCTGTCACCTCGTCCAACGTCCATGCTGTCACCTCGTCCAACGTCCATGCTGTCACCTCGTCCAACGTCCATGCTGTCACCTCGTCCAACGTCCATGCTGTCACCTCGTCCAACGTCCATGCTGTCACCTGATCTAACATCCATGTTGTCACCTATTCCAACATCCATGCTGTCACCTCATCCAATGTCCATGCTGTTCACGCACTACACATGTGAACATCAGTGGACCTGATTCGCGATGTGCTAAATGACTCGAGAAGGGCATTTTACGTGTTCCCCGTTTCGCTCCAACTTCAAGTTAATGAACTTTATTCAACATATATGCATACAGGCATAATCGTATAAATTATTCGACCCAATAAGCATTTAGCACACTTGAAACAAATTTTGCTGTACAAAAAATGTAAAGAATCTGTTCTTATAAGCTTACACCAAAATTAGTTTCTCTAGACAAGGCTAATTAGGGCATGTATGTTTAATTTGTCAAATGTGGTATATCGAGAGAAAAACTTTCACTTGAGAATGTCCGTACAGAACGGTGAAACCTTCCTGCATCCTATACTGATTGGGCAGGTTTGTATGGAACAGGCCCTAAGGCTGTAATGCTAGCAACCTGCTCACATCTTGGACAATTAGAATAATTATTTCATCCATCCATACACTGCTGTAAATATATATAGGGAGTCAGCGGCAGCATCACTGCCGTACACACTACCTGCTCGGTGCCTCTCACTGGAATCAGTGGGTTAGAGATAGAGACCACCACTCCACAACAGATTACACATTTACCCCGTGTGGGATCTTTTACTTCCCCTGATATAGACACCAGGTAGAAGGGACCAACAGCTTTTAGTTTCTCTTCCGAAAGACGGGCAGAGTGGGGTGAACAAAATTGCCCAAGTTTCAAAACGGCAGCAGGTGGATTCAAAAACCGGTCCCTTTGATGCCCTACTATAAGACCACCACACCCCAATTAACATGTCTTCTTTCATTTTAATGCAGACATCGTGGTTGGAATGTTTCACTAACTAATACAATATATACAGCAGCAGCTAGATTGTCAGTGTTTAACTGATTTAATTATAAAACCTCAACTCTATCAACATTCAACATACATCTAAATTAATAATGTTATACTTGAACATTGGTTCAGTAGCCACTTGCGGCCCCCCCGGTTGCACTGATTGGTGTAAACTACTGGTCAGCCAGCAGAACTTGGCAAGGATACAGCAGCGTACAATGGCGTATCTTGCAAAAGGGGAGTCGGGCTTAACCACCCGTTAGTTCACCATGCTATCATTTAGTGGCGCAACAGGTTACATAGGAAAAAAATTACCCAATAGCCCTTAAATATGCCACTGGCAATTCTCCACATATACATAATGTAATACAATCAAAAACATGTCGTGCTTTCATAGAATCATTCATAAAAATGATGTCATCAACCCATTACATTACATCAACCCATTACATTACATCAACCCATTACATGTTGACAAATCCAGTATACATGTACCTATAACAATCGGGTAACTACACCCAGAGGTGTAGTCAGAATTAAAAGGGATAAACAACTGTAAAATGTTTGTTATGATCACCAGAGGATGTAACAAGAAATCTAGGGCAAAACATCATCCAATAATTGTGCCAACTAATATTCAGACAGGGTAGCTTTGTAAGGCACTACATGGCACATTAATTTATGTATAAATAAAAAAAATTACCTTTACTACTAGAATGTATATCGAGTCCTGCAGGTGCAAACTCTTATTGTTTCTGCGTTAAACACTTAAGCTGCAAGTACAAAGTTGTCGAAGTCTGCCAGCCCAAGACTGTCTGTTCCTATTGCGGCGAATCCATTCTTGTTTCTGACGGGAACCTCCTTGCTGAACACTGTCTTGCCATCGATGCTGGCTGCCGTGAAGTTTCCCTGTAAAATCAACACCACTCAAGTCATTCAGACTCAGAAACAAACATGCATAATTAAAAAGTCAGTTCTCATACAGTGTGATATACAGTCCTTAGGACAACCACAAAGCCTTTAACATTCCACCCCTGGCAGACCTGTTCATTCCAACAACTCAATTTCTCTGGGAAGCATTCAACCACATTGCAATTACTGTGCAAATACTATTCAGGTACTCATTTATATAGCTGAATGAACTGAGGCAATTTGGAGTGAATGAAACTGTCCAAGCTTCGAAATGGCAGCAAGATGATGCAAAGATTCAACTCTCGATTGAGAGTCTAATGGTCTAAACACTGTGCTACAAAATTACAATTGTACAAGCCGCATATAAGCACAGACTGCAGGAAGGTCATGTATGTATGTCCTATCAGTCTATCGACTGTCATCTAGAGACATTTCAGAAGGACCATAACTGATGTAGAGGTCACGAGTGTCATAGGGAAACTTTCGTAACAGCAGGAATGTTTGTTCCTCAGATTCACTTTTTTGTACCATTGGCTGTAGTGAAGGTGGTACTTACATTCACTTTGAGTGCTACGTTGTAACATTGGCTGTAGTGAAGGTGGTACTTACATTCACTTTGAGTGCTACGTTGTAACATTGGCTGTAGTGAAGGTGGTACTTACATTTACTTTGAGTGCTATGTTGGCTGAAGTGAAGGTGGTACTTACATTTACTTTGAGTGCTATGTTGGCTGAAGTGAAGGTGGTACTTACATTCACTTTGAGTGCTACGTTGTAACATTGGCTGTAGTGAAGGTGGTACTTACATTTACTTTGAGTGCTATGTTGGCTGAAGTGAAGGTGGTACTTACATTTACTTTGAGTGCTATGTTGGCTGAAGTGAAGGTGGTACTTACATTCACTTTGGGTGCTATGTTGTAACATTGGCTGTAGTGAAGGTGGTACTTACATTCACTTTGAGTGCTACGTCACTTTGAGTGCTACGTAACATTGGCTGTAGTGAAGGTGGTACTTACATTCACTTTGAGTGCTACGTTGTAACATTGGCTGTAGTGAAGGTGGTACTTACATTCACTTTGGGTGCTACGTTGTAACATTGGCTGTAGTGAAGGTGGTACTTACATTCACTTTGAGTGCTATGTTGTACCATTGGCTGTAGTGAAGGTGGTACTTACATTTACTTTGAGTGTTACGTTGTAACATTGGCTGTAGTGAAGGTGGTACTTACATTCACTTTGAGTGCTACGTTGTAACATTGGCTGTAGTGAAGGTGGTACTTACATTTACTTTGAGTGCTATGTTGGCTGAAGTGAAGGTGGTACTTACATTTACTTTGAGTGCTATGTTGGCTGAAGTGAAGGTGGTACTTACATTCACTTTGAGTGCTACGTTGTAACACTGGCTGTAGTGAAGGTGGTACTTACATTAACTTTGAGTGCTACATTGTAACATTGGCTGTAGTGAAGGTGGTACTTACATTATCTTAGAGTGCTATGTTGGCTGAAGTGAAGGTGGTACTTACATTCACTTTGAGTGCTATGTTGTACCACTGGCTGAAGTGAAGGTGGTACTTACATTCACTTTGAGTGCTACGTTGTAACACTGGCTGTAGTGAAGGTGGTACTTACATTCACTATGAGTGCTACGTTGTAACATTGGCTGTAGTGAAGGTGGTACTTACATTCACTTTGAGTGCTACGTTGTAACACTGGCTGTAGTGAAGGTGGTACTTACATTTACTTTGAGTGCTATGTTGGCTGAAGTGAAGGTGGTACTTACATTTACTTTGAGTGCTATGTTGGCTGAAGTGAAGGTGGTACTTGAGTGCTACATTGTAACATTGGCTGTAGTGAAGGTGGTAATTACATTATCTTTGAGTGCTATGTTGGCTGAAGTGAAGGTGGTACTTACATTCACTTTGAGTGCTATGTTGTACCACTGGCTGAAGTGAAGGTGGTACTTACATTCACTTTGAGTGCTACGTTGTAACACTGGCTGTAGTGAAGGTGGTACTTACATTCACTATGAGTGCTACGTTGTAACATTGGCTGTAGTGAAGGTGGTACTTACATTCACTTTGAGTGCTACGTCGTAACACTGGCTGTAGTGAAGGTGGTACTTACATTTACTTTGAGTGCTACGTTGTAACATTGGCTGTAGTGAAGGTGGTACTTACATTCACTTTGAGTGCTACGTTGTACCACTGGCTGAAGTGAAGGTGGTACTTACATTCACTTTGAGTGCTACGTTGTAACATTGGCTGTAGTGAAGGTGGTACTTACATTCACTATGAGTGCTACGTTGTAACATTGGCTGTAGTGAAGGTGGTACTTACATTCACTTTGAGTGCTATGTTGTACCACTGGCTGAAGTGAAGGTGGTACTTACATTCACTTTGAGTGCTACGTTGTAACATTGGCTGTAGTGAAGGTGGTACTTACATTCACTATGAGTGCTACGTTGTAACATTGGCTGAAGTGAAGGTGGTACTTACATTCACTTTGAGTGCTATGTTGTACAACTGGCTGAAGTGAAGGTGGTACTTACATTCACTTTGAGTGCTACGTTGTAACATTGGCTGTAGTGAAGGTGGTACTTACATTCACTATGAGTGCTACGTTGTAACATCGGCTGTAGTGAAGGTGGTACTTACATTCACTTTGAGTGCTATGTTGGCTGAAGTGAAGGTGGTACTTACATTCACTTTGAGTGCTATGTTGGCTGAAGTGAAGGTGGTACTTACATTCACTTTGAGTGCTACGTTGTACCACTGGCTGAAGTGAAGGTGGTACTTACATTCACTTTGAGTGCAATGTTGTACCATTTCCCGGGTTGTAGATGGTAATCTCCAGATTGGATTGCCTGAGTTCGCGCTACAACAAAAAATGCTGCTATATCACATCAAAACTAATGATATAAATATGAATGGAAACGTCATAAAACCAGCAGCAGCTGTCAAATTAGTTTCGTTGTCACTAAAAAAACTGGTGATGTCACTGTTTGGTAAAAAGAAGCTTAAGACTACTTTTTGGGGGTCTCGTAGGATAATTATGAAACTACACTCTTCTCATGTGAAATCTTACACCATTTTTAATATTACATTAAGACAATAAACCATGGGTTTTACCCCTTATGAGAAGGTGGCAACATTATGTAAGATGACCTGGGTAGTACACTGGAGATGTTGATCTGACACACTTATCCACAGACAGACAACAAGTCCACCTGTTCCCCTGTGTCTGGTCGCAAGGGGCCAGAACCCACCCAATGTCTGAAGTCAGTCAAGTCTTGGCGTCCATTTAACAGGCACAACAAATCACAAACTCTCTGGGCCCAAACTACACCTAATTTGGTGGCAATGAAGTGGACACATGACTGGCAGACAATGTAACTTATCTGCATAAGTTCATCACAGAATCACTAACTCCCTGCGCTGGATTCAATTCACCTGCTTGTGAATGGGAGTAGGCTGATTTAAAGCTCACATGTACAACTGGGGACTGTCAGAAAGCGCCAAGTGTGAATACAGTGCAGGGCAGCAAACAGCAGACCACGTCATCAATGCCTGCACATTCTACGGCGTTCCAAATGGAGAAACGGGCATTGCAGAGCTGGGTCTGGCGAGCCATGAATGTTCAATGACAGACTGCAATATTAAACTACTAACAAACGCGAGAAGAAGAAGTTAGTTTGACCTACCAAGATCATGCGACATCTGCCACTGCTGGACATCGTAGAGGAGGAAGAAGTAGATGCCCTTGGCGAGGAAGGCCGTGCAGCCGCTGTTGTTGACTCGGGCCGCAACAAATACACCATCTGTCGCATTCACCTGGCCCACTCTCACATCCACCGACACACTCGAGTCACGCCTGATGGATAAGGTCAAGTTCACTTACAATTGTCAACTACAACTACACAGTATCATGACAGTTCAATTCATCATCACCAGGTGAAACAGAATTATAATTACATTGCTTAAAAACAATAAATTAGAATTACAATTACACTGCTTAAAAACAATAAATTAGAATTACAATTACATTACTTCAAAACAATAAATTATAATTAAAATTACATCACTTCAAAACAATAAATTAGAGTTACAGTTACATCACTTCAAAACAATAAATTAAAATTACAATTACAGCACTTCAGAAGCTCAATTACAGCACATCAGAAGCTCAATTATGGCACATCAGAAGCTCAATTACAGCACATCAGAAGCTCAATTACAATGCTTCATAAAGGGTCAGTTGTAATTGTTCATGTGTTGAGTACAACTGTTTTATAAAGGAAGATTATATTTATCAATTACACTCATTTTAGATGAAATCATGCATTCTTGCTGCTAGGGTTGGTTCAGTTATAACGGTCCACTACAATTACACTTCCTCAAAAACCCAATTACAATTCCACTGCAATTACAACTAATAAAACAAATATGTAATTACAACTGAACCTTATGAAAATTGAGCACATTATGGAAACACAGGAAATGTGGTGTAACAAGCCAATCATATGTTTATTTGCAAAGGTCAAAATAAGTAACAAAATTTAAAAGTGTTATGTCTAAAACTGTCAAACACAATTCATTCAGCCCATCGCGAATCAGGTTCATTGATGGTGAGATGTGTAGTGTGTGAACAGCTTAAGTGATATGTAGTGTGTGAACAGCTTAAGTGATATGTAGTGTGTGAATAGCTTAAGTGATATGTAGTGTGTGAACAGCTTAAGTGATGTGCAGTGTGTGAACAGCTTAAGTGATATGTAGTGTGTGAACAGCTTAAGTGATATGTAGTGTGTGAACAGCTTAAGTGATATGTAGTGTGTGAATAGCTTAAGTGATATGTAGTGTGTGAATAGCTTAAGTGATGTGCAGTCGGTTTAATAAGAGTGTGAATTTTTTTTGAAATCATTGAAACAATTATAGTAGAGGTGGTAACTTGCAAAAGTGTGAGTAACCTGACACAACTTTTGCAGTTTTTCACCAAAGTTGGACAGGATACTGTCAAAAATAATTTAATTAAATAAAAAAGTATAACAACGAGCTAGCACGTCATAGTGGATATAAGATAGGATACGTTTGTGCGAAGTGAGTCAGAAACAGAACAAGCGAAAAAAAAAACAGAATTTACTAGGGAACTTTAGCCTACATCAAACTATTACGACTTGCGTTACACTGACCAGTTGTAATCACCAATGAGAGCGATCGGCTGCACCATCAGTGAGGGACACCAGTGAATTGGTGCATACAGCAAGACTTGACGAAGGACTTTCCCACCAGAAACATAATTGGTTGACTTCATTCCTTCAGCAGGTCGGATTTCAAACACTCCCACTTGCTGGGCAAAGTTTGCTGCTTCCTCGTAGAGAGAATACTCTGTCAACCGAGGGAATGAAAATTATTTTTATAGGTTAACTGAAAGATATTGCGACAGTGAATTGATTAGTATTGATAAGAGAGAGAATGCACTTAGAGTGGAGGGAAGGAGAAGAGGAAGAGGGATTTGGTGGGAGTGGGAGGGGAATGGAGAATGAGTGGGATAGAGTGAAGTCGGGGGGTAGAGAAGGCTGTGAAACAGGATCAGTGATGACGGGGGAAAATAGACAGGAGTAAAGAGGAGAGCAATAACAAGAGTAGATCTTGGTTGTTTAATAAAAACATTCATACAAGACATGTTACTATCGTGATCTTTCATCTATTAATATTAAAAAAATACTTTGTATGAGTGCAAACATCATTAAACCAGGAGACAGTGAGAACACTAGACACAAGAAGTAAAGACAACCTGTCTTGTCACCAACCTCTGTCAGCCAACACAAACAGAACACTGGTCATGTGACACAAGCTGGAGAAGGACTGGTGGAAGTTCCTGGCCGATGTCTTGGTTCATGGCAGGTTTCGTTCAGTGGATGTTTACTGCTTCATGGGTTTGTCTCCTAAACCAGTTCTCCTCATGGTCTAGCATCCTTGTCTTTCACTGAACACTGCTGACCTGTGTTCTGTTTGTGTTCTGTTTGTATTCACCGATGACTGACAGCCAATCCACCAACATAGACTGACTGAGTCAACTGAACTATTCAGAGAGAATACCAAAAGTTTCTTAATAGGTAATTAGTACAAATATGTCAAATATCAGATTCCAAGAAACTGAAACATTAATCCACTGAAGGAGAGTCTCAAATGTTTACATTGAAGGTATCAACGTAAGCCATTTGCGAATTCATGCATCTGCTAAACAGTGCAGATTTAGTGAAATGATGGGTGAAATAAATCTGAGTCCTGTGTGCTTACTTACCTTCAAAGTTGTCCTTGTAGAACCGAGGGAACGGTTTGGGAGCGGGCAGTAAGCCTTGAACTGACCCCTTGCGGCCAGTCTTCAGTGTGGTCAGTGTGTACACACTGTTGACAGTGAGAGGCAAACTGACCACACCTCCAGTGACCTTGTGACAAAGTGACCAGTGCATTTCACAAATGTGTGCTTGTTGGTGCGTGTCTGTGTGCACATGTGAGTGTGCATGTGTGTTAGTATGTGTATCTGTGCATACACGTGTGTGCATGTGCATGCGTATGTGATTGTGTATGTTTTCATGTGGATCTGCATGCATATGTGGGTGCATGCATTCATGCATGCATGCACTCACAGTACGAGTGAGTGTGCATGTGTGTTAGTATGTGTATCTGTGGATACATGTGTGTGAATGTGTGTGCGTGCATGTGTGTGTGATTGTGTATGTTTTCATGGGGATCTGCATGCACATGTGGGTCATGCGTTCATGCATGCATGCATGTTTGCATGCACTGACAGTACCTTTATTTCTCCAAGGTGTTTAAAGTAGACTGATTCTTCTTTGCCGAGCCCAAGATGAGTGTACCATAATTGTAGTGACTCTATGCTCCTCTGTACAATAGAAGTAATCATAATAGTTGTTAGATGTTATTATAATATTAATTTATGCATGTGTTTGTGCATGCGTGACTGTGTGTGTGCGATTGTGACTAGTGAAGTTACACAATCATTTGTTTTTTATATGTTCACAATTTCATAAACACATAAACGAACATTAGTTATGCACAGCCATACATAAAATCACTTTAATGCAGAGACATGTGCTTGAAATGTCATTATGAGTATTTAATTTCATGGTGTAATGTAGTTGTTCCCTTTCCAATTCACAGTGAAAATGTTATGCGCCATTTGCTTTGCTTCAATTGTGTATACATGGCAAACAGAATGGTGCTAGACAGCAACGAAATGGATCTACTCAATTGGCTAATAAAGTGACAATGATTAAATGTCCACGTTTCGATCAATGTTTTAAAGTTTTACTCTCAACAACAACCGATCAAAAAAAACATAAAAAATTTTGTACAACAGTCTAGAGTGAAGAAATCACAAACCAAAGTTCCGTTGAGATGAAAGGTGACATTTTGTGGGAAGACTTTACTTGGCTGTTGTGGCTCATTCACACAGAAGTCCGCCATGGTAGTGTCCTGAAAATGTTGTACAGTCAGTTGCAGAAAGCTTGTTTAGCTACAAGCAGTAAATAGACAAATCATCTGAATCTTTACAGTGGATACACAACTAGATACAGCTGTACAAGGCCACAAGAGGAATCTCACTGACATAACATCTGTCAAATTAGTTGTAAATCAACATAATGACTATTAACTATACATATTTCTGCATTGAGCAGAACTGCTACTAGTAAAGCACATCTTGTGTACAAATGTGTATTAATTTAAGGGCCACAACATCACCACCAAATATGTGATAGCGTTGACAAGAGATGACAACTTCTGGCGCAGAAAGATCAGCAAGATGCTTGATATACGGAAAGTCAACTGAGACAGGGCTTAGAAACTTCTCGTGATTTACCTGCAACTGCTGTGACAACCACCAACAAGGTCACAAGACACAGGGGAATAGTTCAGACGGACGCTGACAAAAGGACTCAGAGGGTCTCAAAAATGCAGTCGAACAAATATTTGTGACTTTGAACAGCAGTTTATACTTTCTTTAATGTGTATAAATGTGTTTATTCCACAAATAATCTGTCAACAATGATTTTAGCAATTATTCATGATCTGAAAGCTCAAGTGTGACATCTGGAGCTCAAGTCTCCACCAAATCAAAGACATTAAAGATATCCATCTGAAAATTTCCACAGCATTATGTGGAGCAAATGTGTAGCAAAAGAACCTGTAATTTGAAATAAAATAAAGAGGTCAGTTATATTAAGTTGTATTGATTGCACTTTTTTTGTGGTCACCATGCATATGGTTTGGCCTCAGGAGGCTTAGGTGTGTAAGTTGTTGCCATGTTTACACAGGTAATCTGAACCCCTTCCTTATATCTGTGTCATGGGGTCACATGTCTACAATCAGATATCACACTAACACCAGGTTTATCTCACAGATAACCTACTTGACATTGTCTCTCATTGATTCAGTCAGGTGCTTGGTGCTTCTTGTTGTCATTTTATAATAAACAAATAATAATATCAACCACGAAGAGGTTCATATCATGGAAAAACATTCATGTTTCTAGAACAAGTATAAGTTTTAGAACGTCTCTAGAGACTCACTTTTTTAAATGCCAGTATCTATTGGCATAATCTGTCTTACCAGCTCTTAAGTTAATTTATAATTTATATTTATTTGTGTATTTTTTACATGACAACATATGTTAACACATCTAGCTTGTTTTGTATTTATAATATAACATATTTACAATATACATACATATGTACGTACATACAGATATACATACAAATATATATCATTGATGCACCAAGTGGGAATTAGTGCAACATAAATACTGTATTATTAATTAGTATTATTAATTAGTATTACTACACTTGAAGTTCCACTTACCATTGTTTCAATAATAATATTCAGTTGCTTCTTGTCTGGACTGACAAGACTGACGTACGACCCTCCATATTTGAGGGTGCCTACCCCGCGACCGTGAGGTAGATAATGCCATCCAACTTGTGTGAACTGTGTTGTGTGGGCTGTAAGACATAAATGTAAAGGATATAAATATGTGAAAAGACAAAAGTCTTTTGCAATTATGTTCCTATTATTTTACATTTAATTGTCATATGAGTAGGTTGGAGTGAATCATAATTTTGTTTTGCTTTTTATTCTTATTAAGAGTTGCAACATACATAAAGGGCTTGGGCATGGTAGCACGGCAGATAGAGTATCGGGGTATGTAGTCAATGTACTAGCATTTTGAAACTTGGGCAATTTTGTCACTCTACTTTGCATGTATTTATCGGAAGAGACTATAAAAGCTGTTGCTCCCATCTACCAGGTGTCAGGGGTGAAAGTGAAAGATCCCACACAAGGAAATGAACCTGTCATGGACCCACGGAGTCAATGGTTGATCTATAAAAACCCATACAGGCTCTGCATTAGTTGCTGTCAAAAAACAGCTCTGATAATGGAGGCGGATACTGGCGCTATACAAGATGACTCATTTTTATTTTATTAATAATACAAATATGCACCTGTGGTCCAGATGGGACCGCTGACCTCATAGTGACCGGACCATGGTTGGTTGGCGGTCATCAGACCATGACCGTTGTACCACGTGTCATTGTAGTAGCTGTCCAGCAGGTTCCAGGCAATGGTACTACAAGTATTGTACACAGTCAATGTAGAGAGACACATGTGCATGCACACATGCACGCACCCACACATGCACGCATCCACACACTGCGAGAAATGTTATTTTAAAAATCCCTCCTCAACTGATCTAACGAATCTGGTTTGTTGATGTTAAAATCTGTAACGTGTGAATAATTTAAGTAATATTTTAGGCATATTTTGTCTAAACCACCAGAAGAACCGACTATGATCATTAGATTGGGCAACTTGTAAGTGTGAACAGCCTAATGCTACAATATATACAGCCGGACCACTTTCCCATTTTTTCAGCCCAATGTTGATCAAAATCTGGTCAAAAACAATTTAATAGCTTGTTTGATGATTTCACCAAAACTAAATAATCAATTTGTACAAACGAGTTATCATGTTGCAGTGGATACTAGATACTATATAAATTTTTGTGTGAAAACATGATATGCATTTTGTTCACACCAAGTTGTGCACAAATTTGGATTATTTTCATTTGGGGGAGATGACATTGTTCTGTTAAGCATTATAAAGTAGTTCTTCTTTCTCGAAAACATTTAACCTTTATTTTTTTTAGTCACATTTTCATCAGCCATAAACACCACAGAAACCTAACTTTCTAACAACAATTAGTCCAAATAAGACCCAAATGCTGGAGACCCCCTCTTGTGGAGACCCCCCGATTGACTACCAGCCAAGTACCCCACCCTTCACAACCTGAATACTGACAGGGTACCTTTACCTTGTCATCAGGCCATTCACATAGTTCTGGTTGAGGATCTGAAGCAGAAATAAAGATCACAGCTAAATGTTGCCGCAATAGACCAAGTAATCTAGCCATTCTGTGCTCATATTTAGTTGTTTCTGGTGAACTACCAATTTTACGTTACAAAATATGATGAAATTTCCTGTCAACAGGAAAAAATATTTTGTCATGTGACAGAGAATTCATGGAGACCATAAAACCTACACAATTATGTAATTTGCTGTACAAGACATGATGAAAATATTATCTAATTAATCTCTTAATTGGTTGAGACCAAGTTCTAACTTAGCTAGGAAACCAATTTTTTTTTTGCACTTTCACACCCCCCCATTCTGTTGTCTAGTATTGTGGAAGTGCACACCTGATGTGAATGTTTCCTGAATTTGACCTCAGCCCACCCCCTGCCCCCTCGGACCCACCCCCTTGGCTCACCCTGGCCATACACCCTGCCCCTGTCTCGTCATTGCGAGTGCTGTAGTCCTCTGACGCCCACAGAGGTTTCCCAGAATGCTTTGCCTCATCTGAGGTGGTTGTGCTGGGGTAATGGCCTCTGAAACACATGCCATGCTCTCAACACATTTATGTATGCCAATTTTTGTGACACATTATTTGAAGACAACACAGTAAATTAACACGAAAATGACCTGCTGTCTAAGCACATGACCATGTCCCATAATGTGTAAGAAAATGGAAATTTTTTTGGCAAAGTTCGAATAGATTTTATAATAATACTAATAAAAGCACTTGTGAAGTACCTAATCAATCGAGATTGCTCTCAAGCACTTTATATACGTGGTAATTATGACTTATATTATCTTTAAAATATAATTTTTATGCAGGCAAAACCAGTAAAAATCACATAGAAAGTAAAATAACTAAAACACATCACTCAAATATAGACAGATATAACATTCTTGAATGGACTTCGAAACGAATAAAGTTATTTTTAGAAGTAATGATATTTATTCGATAAGGAAAGAAATGTTTACACACCCAATCATGCTGACAGATTCGTTGAACTCTCTGTCATGTTTCAACACCCCAGCAATGTCCCAGCTGTCTATTCCAATCTGGTCAGCCGCTATAATCTGCACATCCTTGAAACCTCGAGTGTCCAATGTCTTGCGCAGGACCTATGTAGACAGGTTCATATAACGGTCATCATCGGTATTCCAAACAAATCTAACATTTGAATCACAACATAATTTTGTTTAGCGTTTATGTGACAACAAACAATTATTAGAATAAATGTACGCTAATAATAGGATTTTTATATATGGATAATTGGGAGTGAAAATGTACTTTGTATGGCAATGTATGTTGCATTGTACGGCACAACACCTATGTTGATAAAAAACTGATAGTGTACTGATACGGACTACGTTCTTTTTGATATTGCAATGGTACAGACTACTTTATCTGAGGCCTTCAAATAAGGTATAGCTTATTAAATGTAACAGCTATTTTCTAAAAGATATAGCAAATTATATCCTATAAAAATGTTCCTAGGACAATTCATATGACCCAGATAAGATGCGTATTAGTATGCAGTGACTTCCCCAAATCAGCTGATAACTGTTGATGAAGAGTGGACAAGGATAGCTGGTAAATTATCATTTTATTATGTTAGCTATGAACTCATATAATAAATACCATATAATAAATACCTGTTGCTTCAGAATGTTGTATTGTGTTCGCCAGCTCGCTCAATACAACAGTCTGAAGCAACTTGTGTGTAAAACCCAGTTTCATTCAACAAGTGTATATTATTAGCACCTTCATATACTCTGCAAAGAAGCAATTAGAATATACCCAATGACAACAATACACTGTTACCTTCACATATCCCACATCATAAGGCTTCTCGTTCCATATCTGCAACAAATAAAACTAGTTTAAGTACACAAAATCAGGATTACACAGTATAGTACATCATCTCTTTCAATTCTACACAAATCTTAAGTTAGTGAGAAGAAATGATGACTGATAAAGGCCTGGGTTGTTTAACATGGTTTAAGCTGGATTAAAAAAACATTTCATTAAAAAGTGGCTGGAGCTGTCGCTAGATGGCAGCACGGACTAGCTACAAAATGGCACACTTTTTTTAAATATGTTTTAACCAATTATTACATGTATCCAATGAAATCATGAAATTATTTCTTTCAGGATATATCTGCAGTTTCTTTCACAGTTTAAAGTAAATTAAAGGGTGAAGTAAATAAAAACAGGTGATAAAAATCATGTAAAACAAAATGAACTTACACCAATGACGTTGATCGTGAGGTTGTGAACTTTAGCAGCGCCTTCTATCCACCGCACGATGTAGTCAGCTGTGCGGCTGGTGTTCTGGTACGGCCACCAGGCAAAGCCCAGCCAACCAGGGAATGCCCATGGCAGACCTGCCAGCAAGATGTCTGGATTCCTCTGAGAGACATAACCACATATATGTTAGTGGGGAATTCTTGGGACAACCCTAACATCCATTAGCATCATGAAAATACTCTGGCTGATTTCTGGCTTGTTACCCTGAGGACTTGCCGGGTTCCTAACAGGAGTTGAAAAACAATGAAAAAACAATTTGATAAACACACAATTATAAAAATATAATATAGAAAATCATTTCATAAAAAAACCTATTAAAAAATACAGAAAACTATTTGAAAATATATATATATATATATATATATATATGTATATTTTCAAATAGTTTTATATATATATATATATATATATATATATATATATATATATATATATATATATATATATAGACAACCATATGATAAAAAACTGTTTTATCAAATATAATAAAAATTATTAGATAAAAAACTATTTTCTATGAAAAACTATTTAATAGGATAAAACTATTTTATGTGACAATATTACTTGATATGATAAAATGGTTTATAGGATAAAACTATTTTAAATAATACATGTATTTTAAACAACAAAAGTATATATATATATATATATATATATATATATATATATATATATATATATATATATATATATATATATATATATATATATATATATATATATATATATATATATATATGTCACGAAAAAAATTGAGCCTCTCTAGAAAATAAGCTAACTGTTTAACACTAGTGGTGTCATTTGGTGACCATTGAAAAGTGGTGACAACTGTATAACACCAGATGGCGAAAATTTTCAATTGTTCCACACTAGTCAAATTACAACAATTATAGATCCTGCTGATTAAAAAAGGGGTTTACGCTTAATAATTTGAATATGCTATATGTATATATATAAATGTTAAATACCTTCTTGGCCTCCTTCATGATCCACCACTCGTAGCCACGCTGGTAGTTCTCGTCCCAACTGTCATGCATGTGTGATGACTCAGTACCAACTGAAAGCATTGTGAGCAGCCAAGGTTTAGGGATACATACACGTACTAGTTTGCACTTAAGTAGTACAACACTTCAGTGCCAATGCGAGGTATTGGAAAGTCCAGTACTTAATCAAATGTACTCGACAAAAGTACATTTGTCAAGTACATGTCAAGTAATGTGCATAACTAATCTATTTAAATAGGTCACCAGTTATATTATTACACAAACTTCATAAAAATTCACGTGGAAAAAATTTTTTGAGGTATACAGCCTTATACTGGGATGACGGGAACCCATGGGATGACACGTGGGACACTGCTATAGGAACAGAATTCTGGTTAATCACAGGGAAGTAACCCATGGCCACAGGCAATACATACTGGTGCTTTGGGCATCCCCGCCGATTTCCACCTTTAGAATGTGCAGCGATGCACCAAACTGGGGCTGGAAATAAAAAATATCTCAGAAAATGAATAAGTAAACTGTAGGCGAATTAATTCGAATTCTTCATTTAAAAGGTATTTATTATTATGATAATATTAAACCACAGCACACCATTACCACAATTTTAAGAATATATTTTAATAACACATTTAATTTGATTTAGAAATAGAGTTAAAAACATGATCTGTAATTACTAAATAAACTAATAATCATGAATATTAAAATACCAGTACTAATAATAATTAAGAAATAGGTATTTCCATATGGAAACTAAATATTACAATATTTTGATTAAAAGCAGTACATAAATTTACTTTGAAAAGAAAGTCCAAGACTTCTGCTCTCTCTTTCGGTTGGTAGTTCACCAGCAGCTTGGAAGTTGCCTACAAAACACAGATGTGAAGTTGCATACATGCATTGCAACAACATTGTTAAATGTTGGTATGTATAGGGCCCATAACTGATTTAGGGTCCAACAGTTTGTGTTTAGTTAGATGAATTTATGTACAATAATATTGTGTGATGTAGACCAGATGTTTAGTTAGATTATTTTCCTAGTCAACTGTTGCTATGTCAATATCAGTTATTTACAAACCAGAGTACAAACAAGCATAGCATGTAATGTCTTTTTAAAGTAATGCACTTTAGGTGCATTCAATGTCAACATATCAGATATTTATATAGGTCATTGCTACAATTTTTATCCTGTAAACTTAATTTCATAACAACAAATCAATATGTAATAACCTGGAAAACACTAAAATCACAATGTTTTCTGATTCTGAATGACATCACATCCCCGCATCTATTAATTAAAAACAAATCATCATTTACCTAATATGTAACACTATAATACTACTCTTTTTATGTTTTTTTTCCAAAAAAAAATACTGCCCTGTAAATTTATGTCTTTCTTACTACCCATAAATCACGAATGTGAGGTGTGCATTTTACTCAGTCTTACAGATATACAGATACTGGAATGTATGCAGGCTGTATTAAGAATTATCACGTGTGTCACTTGCTCTGTTCAAAGTCACATCCGTTATCATATAATTATATATGTTATTGATTTTACTTTGTGTAATGTAACTTTGCTATTTACAGTGTCGAGTCTGTATTTGTTTACCTGACCTTTATCTATAAAATCAATCATGGAGAGATCCAGACCTTGAATGGGGGGGGCTGCCCAGTTTCAAATAGAACACAGGTGATGCAAACCTGTCAACAGCTACAGATCTGCTGTACAGTGGAAATTCATAAAACAATGCACTGACAAAAAATAAGTCAATAATGGGTACTATGACGATAAGGCAGGATGGGGCAAATCAGAAGGATTGGGTATATGAAAGTATTGCAGGCAAAAATTTTATTATTTTTGACAAGATCCAGTCAAAATGTGATGAAAAAAGTATGGCCCAGCTCTGACTATGTAACTATGATTGTTAATGACGTTATGTACACTTAATAACATATCATAAATCAATTTACAGATAATACTTTTCAAAAAATCTGAACGTTTTATAACTTAAATAAATATAAATTCTAGGCAGCACATTCGTGACAGGAAGCTTAATTGTCGTCTGTCCCGTTTGACAGACGGCCAGTTCGCAACAGTGACAGTGTTAGTGACTAGTCTAAGGCTAAGCAGTGTAGTTCTGTTTTATCGTCCATATTAGTAACTAGGTCTAGGCTAGGGAGTCATAGACATTGATAGAATGATAGTCATAGACCGTACGTACCCCACCCCCGCTGATCGCACCAATGCCGTCAAAACGTCTACCAACGCCAGCATCCACATTAACTATATAATCAGTGTTCCCAGCACAAACGCCTGCAAAAAACAGACTGGTAATAAACGAACACGACCATTTGCGTCGCCCTGCCATTTCAAACAACGTAGACAGGAGTCCTCGTTAACTACTGATTGCGCAACCTGTAGGCTTCTATTGGTATTAAAGCTGCTGTTCCTCCATCTAGCGGTGAGTAGGCTAACCGAAACGACCTGGTGGCGCCTATGGTGGATACGTTATTAATCATTTGCAGAACAATCGTACTACCTGGACAACGCGTGCAGGCAAGATGATCGTGCGTGTGCGTGTTCGTGTTCGTGTAAGATGTACTGTAATGCTTTACAATAAATACAAAGCATAGCAAAACGTTAAGTAATAACATAAAGGAACAATAGGGGAATATATAGCATCTTAGTAATACATACAACAACAGTGTCCACGTGTAGAACACTAATTGTGAATGTGATGTTCTTCTGTGTTCAGTTCATTTACTTCAAAAAGCCCCTTGTGGGGCTAACATAACGTTACATGTTATATATTAGCATCATTGTGTAATATACATTGTGTTAATATACATTTGATATGTTCTAGCTGCGACAGCTGGATAGACTTTGCAAAGTCCGGGTGTGTAAATTCGTGGGCGGAGGTGCAGGCGGATGATTTCCATTTCGTGTGTAGGGGGTGTACTACAGTGAAATATCTGCAGGAGCAGGTGATTGAGCTAAGGCGTATGATTTTGATGATGACAGGGCAGGGTGAGACAGGAGTGAGCAGAGGTGGTGAGAATGATGAGAGCAGAGGTGGTGAGACCGAGGAGAGCAGAGGTGGTGAGACCGAGGAGAGCAGAGGTGGTGAGACCGAGGAGAACAAGGAGAGCAGTGGCAATGTGAGGGAGAAAGCTGGTAAGAAGAAGAAAGATGACAGAAGGCAAAGAATGCAACAAAAGAGAGGTAAGCGGGTGAGTGGAGAGGGATTGCCAGGTGGTAAGACAGTAAAGGTTGATGATAGGAGAGAAAGAGTGCATACTAGTAGTGTGCAACAGGAAAGGAGCTTTGCTGATGTAGTATCACAGGGGAAAGCGAGGAAACCCGGGTATTTATGGGGGATTCCATCATTAGGAAAGTGGATAAAATTGTAAATAGAGGAGATGACATAACAGTATGCCTACAAGGGGCAAAATTAGAGGATATAGCAGAGAAGGCAGGACAGGTCATGGGTGGTGGCACGGGAGGTGCTGTTCTCGTGCATGTGGGAGCGAACAATGCAGATAAGGAGGGAACGTCAGCCATCGTTGGTAAGTACAGGAGGTTGACCAAGACACTTAAAGAGGGACGAGTTGGGCAGATCGTATTGTCGGGGATATTACCAATAATGGGAGGCAGGGGTGAGGAATATAGGAACTGTAGAAGGATGGCGATCAACACACAGGTACAGAAGGTATGTATGGAGGAGGGAGTAGGCTTCGTAGACATGTGGTTAAACTTTGTGGGAAGAGGTGAATTTTTCATGAGAGATGGACTTCATCTGACAGGGAAGGGCGCTGCAGTTCTTGCATGTGAGTTTGTCAGAGTTGTCGACGAGGGCACAGGTACCATAGATTATTTAAACTAGATGCGCAGGGGGAACTGACAGAGAAAACTCAAAGGAGTACTACTACAAATACACATCCAAAGAAATGTTCACCAATAATTTCAGACAATGAACTTAACAAGATTTAACAAGATTTGCCATCCAAGCCAAAGGCCCAGATGGCAAGTGGAGAAGGAAGCCATTGGCTTATCGAGAGTCCAACAATGTTCACCTACTTATAACCCGCCCTCCTGATATATGTGTCAACCCTGTTTTTAAACATATTCACGCTGCTAGCAGTTACACAATCTGTAGACAGTTTGTTCCATTCATTTATTGTCCTCTGTGAGAACGAGTGCTTCCTGACGTCCAATCTACATTGATCCTTTACTAATTTTACCTCATGTCCTCTAGTTCTGCTATCCTTCTTGAGTGAGAAAAACATATTTCTATCAATATTTTCATACCCATTCAATATCTTAAAAACTTCAATCTGATCTCCTCTTAACCTCCTTGTCTCTAGAGTTGTTAAACCACATTCTTTCAGGCGTTCTTCATAACTAAGGTCTCTAAGTTCTGGAATCATTTTAGTTGCTCTCCTTTGTATGCGTTCAAGCGTATCTATATCCTTCTTATGATATGGTCTCCATGCTTGTATACAGTATTCTAAATGAGGTCTAACTATTGCTTTATAAAGAGGTATAATTAACTTTTTTCCCTTGTATATTATGTTTCTTCTGATCAATCCAAGAATTTGATTACCCTTTGAAGCTGCAACACCACACTGCTCTGAAACTTTCATATCAGCGCTTATTGTAACTCCTAAGTCCTTTTCTTTTACAGTAGTACCCAGAACAGTATCTCCCATTTTATAGTTTACATTCAAGTTCCCATGTCCTGTATGTAGGCATTTACATTTCCCAAAATTGAACAGCATCTGCCATTTCTCAGACCATTTCACTAATCTGTCTAGATCGTTTTGTAAATGTTGTTTATCACCATCAGTATTAACCTTTCTAAACAGTTTTGTGTCATCCGCAAATTTCAGTACGTTACTTGTTATACTCTCATCCAAGTCATTGATATAAATTAAGAATAATATAGGTCCTAATACTAATCCTTGAGGTACCCCACTCAAAACCGATTTCCAATTTGAAACTTCTCCATCTACTACAACTCGTTGTCTTCTGTCAGTCAGCCATTGTTCTATCCAGTCAGTTATGCTATCCCCGATACCATGGGCTTTTAATTTAAGTAGCAATCTTTGATGTGGCACTTTGTCAAAAGCTTTCTGAAAATCTAAGTAGATAATATCTACTGGCGATCCCACGTCTATCCACTTAGTGATTTCTTTAAAAAAAATAACATATTAATTTTGTTAAGCATGACCTCGCTTTAAGGAATCCATGTTGAGATGAATTTAATAATTTATGCTTAACGAGGAAGTTCACCATATGGTTTTTAATTAACCTTTCTAATAATTTACAAATCACTGACGTTAAACTCACTGGTCTGTAATTATCTGACTTATTTCTCGAACCCTTTTTAAATAATGGTATGATGTTTGCTTCTTTCCATTCAAACGGAAAAACTCCCTCTTTTAATGACAAGTTGAATACTCTTGCAAGTGGTATACTGATTTGATCTACTGTTTCCATTAGTAATTTTGGAGGAATCCCATCCACTCCCGGTGATTTGTTATCCTTCATTGCCTTTATTTTCTTAGTTACCAATTCTGGAGTTACAACTAACGGTCCTAAATAGTCAGATTTAGCCCCCTGAAATTTAGCATCAGCAACTGGTAATGAACTAATATCTTCTTTGGTAAACACTGAACTGAAGTAACCATTTAGGTCTTCCGCCATTAAAAACCCATGTGATATTATATTTCCAGCACTGTCTTCTAGAGGTCCAACCTTGTCTTGTACGTTTTGTTTACTCCTGACATATGCATAAAAACTCTTGCTGTCATTTTTTATGTTACATGCCAGTTTTTGCTCATATCTTCTTTTAGATTGTCTGATTTCAGTTGTAGCTGCATTAAGTGCCTCTTTGTATTTTGCATAGTCTTCTTCCTTTCTGGTATGCCTATAAACCCTCCACATAGTTTGTTTTAGCATTATTTTTCTAATTGCCTCTTTTGACAAGTGTTTCTTTCTACACCGTTTTCTTTGTTTTCGGAAGGGAACAAATTTATCGATGATACTCTCAATTTCATATTTTAGAATATTCCAACATTCAATTGCGGTCTTATTCATCAGCATGTTATTCCAATCTAGCTGTGCTAAGTATTTTCTCATATCTTTGTAATGACCTTTTTGTGGAAGTTTCTCTTGTACGTTTTCTTATTTTTACTTTCTGATTTTACATTGATGTCAAAATGTATTTGATTATGGTCACTATTACCCAATGGTTCAAATATTTTTACATTGTCCACTAATTCTTTTTGTGATGACAAAACTATATCTAATACATTTTCTCCCCTGGTTGGTTCTAGTACGTGCTGAGTAAGAAAGCTATCCTGGATTAAACATAGAAATTGTTGATCCTCAATCCCAGTGCTCTCTAGAGAATTCCATTGTATGTGTCCATGGTTAAAATCTCCCTTTATGATACATTCCCCTTTACTAACTTCCTTTATAGCGTTTTTATTTTTGTGTTGTCCTCTTCGTTTATGTTTGGACTTCGGTAAACTAATCCAATAGTTAATTTTGAATTTCCTGAAACAATTTTGCACCAAACAGCTTCATCGCAATCTGCTTCCCTTTCTAGTTTTATTTCATAAGCCTGAATAGATTCTTTAACATATAAAATAACTCCCCCGCCACTTCTTCCTATTCGATCTTTCCTAAACATTACGTATCCTGTCAGTCCTAATTCAGCATCTGTTATATCTATGTTGGCCCATGATTCAGTTATACCAATTATGTGAGGGTCAGTATCTTCTACCATAATGTTTAATTCGTTTTTCTTATTTACTATGCTCCTTGCATTTAAACATAAGCATCTATAACCTTTTTCAGAGATGTTTTTCGGATGATTTGATATTGGTTTATCTGTGCTAGTGGCCTCTTGTTCTGCTTGAGACACCTCTAGGTAACCCCCCTGCACTTCTAGTTTAAAGAATGTTTACTTCCAAAAATATTTGTCATTGTACCCAAGTCGCTATCTACTGCTGCTGAAAGTTTGTCCGCGAATACTGCCGCCCCCTTTCCACTTAAATGAAGCCCATCCTTCATGTACATATCAGCCCTCCCAACAAAACTTCCCCATAAATCCACAAATCCAACTTCCTCTTCCCTACACAGCCTCTGGACTAACATGTTAATTGCCATCCCCCGACAATTTCGATATTTGTGACCCTTCCTGCCCATTACAGGTAAAATCCCTGACAGTATTACCTGCTCAACCCGCGTCTGTTTTAGTGTTCTGACCAACTGCCTATATTTCCTAACTATGGCAGTTGTACCCTCCCTCTCTACGTTATTTGTCCCTACGTGTACTAAAACAGATCCACCCTTACCCGAGCCTACGATGTTTTTTACCCTCTCAGTTATCGCCTCTATTTTGGCTCCAGGCAAGCAGACCACCACGTCATCTCCCTTGTTTAAGACTCTGTCGGTCTTCCTAACTATCGAAACCCCCACAAACACCCTCGCTCTCTTCCTCACCCCCTCAATCACTGCTGCAGAATAACTCTTCCTTTCGATCCCCTCCATCACATTCTGTCCTGACCCTTAAATGTGTATGCTTAAATGCCAGGAGCATAGTAAATAAAAAAGTGAGTTAGACATTATGGTAGCAGATATTGATCCTCATGTAATAGGCATCACAGAATCATGGGCAAATGAAGATATAGTAGATGCTGAGTTAGCACTGACAGGCTACGTAATGTTTAGGAAGGATAGACGAGAAAGAAGGGGAGGTGGAGTAATTTTATATATTAAAGAATCTATCCAAACATATGAAATTACACTGAAAAGTGAAGCAGATAGTGTGGAAGCAATTTGGTGTAACATAGTTACCAGGAACTCAACATTAACAATAGGAGTAGTTTATCGTAGTCCTAACATAGGACAAGAGGAAGATGTAAAATTACAAAAGGCGATAACGGAGGTGAGCAAGGGAGAATGTGTTATAATGGGTGATTTTAACCATGGCCATATACAATGGGAATCATTAGAGAGTGCTGGAGGTGACGACCATCAGTTTCTACTTCTAACACAGGATTGTTTCCTTACTCAACATGTCTTGGAACCAACCAGAGGTGGGAATGTGTTAGATTTAATTTTGTCTTCTCAAAATGAATTAGTTGACAATGTTAAAGTACACGAACCTTTGGGTTCAAGTGACCATAACCAAATCCATTTTAATATAAAAGTAAAAACAGGGAATACATATAAAAAACAATGGAGGAGGAACTTCAACAAAGGCAAATATAAAGTGATGAGAACATATCTAGCAAATATAGATTGGAATAACTTGCTGAAGAACAAGACAGCAACAGAATGCTGGACTTGTTTAAAATATGAAATTGAGGGCATTATTGAGAAATTTATTCCATTAAGAAAACAAGGGAAAAGATCCAGGAAAAAACACCTGTCAAAAGAAGCTATTAGAAAAATTGCTCACAAACAGATGCTGTGGAAGGTCTATAAACACACTGGAAATGTAGAAGACTACACAAACTACAAAGAGGCACTTAACCTAGCTACAACTGAAATTAGAAAATCTAAAAGAACCTTTAAACAAAAATTGGCAGGTAATATAAAAAATGACAGCAAGAGTTTCTATGCTTATGTAAGGAGTTAAATCTTGTTAAATTTGTTGATCATTTTTGGATAGCTGGTAACCTATATAGTCTTGTGTTAAAAATAATTCCAATTTATAGCACCGTAAACTCTTTTATACAGCACTGGCTTATTATCATAACAATAACTGTGCGTGTGGCGTGTTGCGCGTGCGTGCGTGCGTGCGTGCGTGCGTGCGTGCGTGTGTGCGTGTGTGGTACACATGTAACACCTTCTTGCACGTTGATTAACTATATCTGTCGGTCGAATATTTGGTAATATACTATGATTTCATAGTTTAGTCTATTGGGTATTTGGTATGTTTAATTAAACCCTCAAAATACATTTCCTTGTTGGATAATAAGACCAGCTCTGATTTAGATTTAACAAGATTTGCCATCCAAGCCAGAGGCTCAGATGGCAAGTGGACAAGGAAGCCATTGGCTTATCGAAAGTCCAACAATGTTCATCTACTTATAACCCGCCCTCCTGAGATATGTGTCAACCTTGTTTTTAAACATATTCACGCTGCTAGCAGTTACACAATCTGTAGACAATTTGTTCCATTCATTTATTGTCCTCTGTGAGAACGAGTGCTTCCTGATGTCCAATCTACATTGATCCTTTACTAATTTTACCTCATGTACTCTAGTTCTGCTATCCTTCTTGAGTGAGAAAAACATATTTCTATCAATATTTTCATACCCATTCAATATCTTAAAAACTTCAATCTGATCTCCTCTTAACCTCCTTGTCTCTAGAGTTGTTAAACCACATTCTTTCAGGCGTTCTTCATAACTAAGGTCTCTAAGTTCTGGAATCATTTTAGTTGCTCTCCTTTGTATGCGTTCAAGCGTATCTATATCCTTCTTACGATATGGTCTCCGCTTTATAAAGAGGTATAATTAACTTTTTTCCCTTGTATGTTATGTTTCTTCTAATCAATCCAAGAATTTGATTGCCCTTTGAAGCTGCAATACCACACTGCTCTGAAACTTTCATATCAGCGCTTACTGTAACTCCTAAGTCCTTTTCTTTTACAGTAGTACCCAGAACAGTATCTTCCATTTTATAGTTTACATTCAAGTTCCCATGTCCTGTGTGTAGGCATTTACATTTCCCAAAATTGAACAGGGCTTAATGGAATGGAAGAAGAACTGACGGCTGCTGGGCACAGCAGCCCAAGAGCCCAAGACAGAGGGATCTGGCGAGATCTTGTGGGAGCTTTATGTGTCACATGGCATGAAGAGGATAAAGTAAGTAAATAAGTAACAAGATTACGATGAAACAGACGAAGAAGTAGTTGTGAAACAATGGCAGGACTTTGAGGATGCATACAAAGAAACAGCTCAAGAAGTACTGGGGTACAAAAAGAAAGGGCAAAACCATGGATCAGCAAGGAGTCGTGGGAGCTAGTAGAAGAGAGAAAACGACTGAAGAACAACATCGAGCAGTCAAAGTCAGACAGGATTAAGCAGAATGACATGGATAAATATAGGTGTAAAGACAAAGAAGTGAAGAAGAGCATGAGACAAGACAAGAGGAAGTGGGTTGACCACCTTGTCATGGAAGCACAGGAAGCAGCACGTAATGGAAGAATGAAAGACGTGTATGGTTTTTAAAAAATCGTCAGTAATGACAAATGCAGTGAAAGACAAATGTGGAAATGTATTAACATAAGGTTTGGCCAGTAAGGAACGATGGAAAGAACACTGAGGAAGTCCTTAGTAGACATATACCCGATATTCCTGTAATAAATGTGGAGATAGATCCCATCATAAATTAAATCAGCTCTGCTGAAGATGAAAAACAGTAAAACCCTGTCGACTCAATAAGACTTCACAAAAAGTGTAATCGTGACAGATACGGATCATATAGATGGCACCAATATAACTTAGGTAGTGCCAAGCAATGTTCGTCATGTTTAAATAATGCATATCACACACCAATACATTAGGTAGTGAATTGCATCAGATGTTTTAATATAATGATTGAAATTACATTAGTGAAAACAATTTGTGATTTATGAATATCAAAACGAATGGCCATCATCTAAATCGGTCAGTCAGTCAGTATTCGTGAACAAGAAGGCTGAAAGGTTTTACAAACACATTTGTTGTAACAAAGTTAACTAGTGGTTAAGTTTTGCAATGCAGTCTCTGTGTAGAGTTAGCTCTGTAGAGATATCATGAGACCTATTATTGAAATATAATGTATGAAATGTGTGCCTATAGCATTATCTTAAAGTTTTATACAGCGAACATTTGATTTACCATAAAAAAAACACTAAGAACGGGGTATTTCGAAAAAAATAAAGGCATTACGTTACGTTACGTACGCAACTTCCAACCTCTCCAGTTACACTGTATATGGACAGTCCGTCATCGATAAGCCCAACCGTTCAACTTGGATATAATTAAATCTGCTAGAAACTTCCCAGTTATCCTATCTACCGAACCGAAATCCAGGAAATCTTCACGGATGGCGTTGTGTTTGTCCACAGACCGCAACACAAAAGAAACTTGTTCCAGATTAGCATTGTCGGTGATTTCATCGCTGAGAATACTGAAGAACTTTGCTTCTGCAATTTCGTATATGATGTCACTCCGAATGACATCGGTAATGACTTGTATAAACTCATTCTGGATAGTCTTGTTGGTGTACTGGACATTGCCTAGTCCTTTTTCGATGTGCTTCTTTAACACTGTGTTCCCCGCTTCCGTGGTGTACTGGACATTGCCTGGTCCTTTTACGATGTGCTTCTTTAACACTGTGTTCCCCGCTTCCGTGGTGTACTGGACACTGCCTGGTCCTTTTTCGATGTGCTTCTTTAACACTGTGTTCCCCGCTTCCGTGGTGTACTGGACACTGCCTGGTCCTTTTTCGATGTGCTTCTTTAACACTGTGTTCCCCGCTTCCGTGGTGTACTGGACACTGCCTGGTCCTTTTTCGATGTGCTTCTTTAACACTGTGTTCCCCGCTTCCGTGGTGTACTGGACACTGCCTGGTCCTTTTTCGATGTGCTTCTTTAACACTGTGTTCCCCGCTTCCGTGGTGTACTGGACACTGCCTGGTCCTTTTACGATCTGCTTCTTTAACACTGTGTTCCCCGCTTCCGTGGTGTACTGGACACTGCCTGGTCCTTTTTCGATGTGCTTCTTTAACACTGTGTTCCCCGCTTCCGTGGTGTACTGGACACTGCCTGGTCCTTTTTCGATGTGCTTCTTTAACACTGTGTTCCCCGCTTCCGTGGTGTACTGGACACTGCCCTGGTCCTTTTTCGATGTGCTTCTTTAACACTGTGTTCCCGCTTCCGTGGTGTACTGACACTGCCTGGTCCTTTTTCGATGTGCTTCTTTAACACTGTGTTCCCGCTTCCGTGGTGTACTGGACATTGCCTGGTCCTTTTACGATGTGCTTCTTTAACACTGTGTTCCCCGCTTCCGTGGTGTACTGGACATTGCCTGGTCCTTTTACGATGTGCTTCTTTAACACTGTGTTCCCCGCTTCCGTGGTGTACTGGACATTGCCTGGTCCTTTTACGATGTGCTTCTTTAACACTGTGTTCCCCGCTTCCGTGGTGTACTGGACATTGCCTGGTCCTTTTACGATGTGCTTCTTTAAAACTGTGTTCCCCGCTTCCGTGGTGTACTGGACACTGCCTGGTCCTTTTTCGATGTGCTTCTTTAACACTGTGTTCCCCGCTTCCGTGGTGTACTGGACACTGCCTGGTCCTTTTTCGATGTGCTTCTTTAACACTGTGTTCCCCGCTTCCGTGGTGTACTGGACACTGCCTGGTCCTTTTACGATGTGCTTCTTTAACACTGTGTTCCCCGCTTCCGTGGTGTACTGGACACTGCCTGGTCCTTTTACGATGTGCTTCTTTAACACTGTGTTCCCCGCTTCCGTGGTGTACTGGACACTGCCTGGTCCTTTTTCGATGTGCTTCTTTAACACTGTGTTCCCCGCTTCCGTGGTGTACTGGACACTGCCTGGTCCTTTTACGATGTGCTTCTTTAACACTGTGTTCCCCGCTTCCGTGGTGTACTGCAACACCGCATGGATGCTCCCTCTGATGATCCATCATCTCGGTGTCCACGCAGAGGTATTTCTGGCTTGTCACACAAATGGATTACATTAGTAACATATTTTATAATTGATATGTTATTCTCAACGGCTGCTTTCCTGCTTTGGTTTTGACTGCAGTTTTTGGTTGAGTCATTGTCGTCTTAAAATTGGCAAATGCCACTAGAACGTCAAAGTGCTTCGTGAACTCGGCACGTATCTCCAAGTTTGGTCCGTTAGTTTAATTGAATGTACTAAGGTGCCAATATTTTTTATGGTTCCAAATAGTGCAAACGGCAAACAAAATACATCATTCATTACCTCACTGTACACCAACCGGAGAGCCGCTAACTCAGCTGATACGGTGACAGGACTGTGAGACGGGGCAGCCACTAACTCAGATGACACAGTGACAGGACTGTGTGACAGGGCAGCCACTAACTCAGACGACATATAGTGACAGGGTTGTGTGGTAGGGCAGCCACATACACAGATAACACTGTGACAGGGCAGCCGCTAACTCAGATGATACAGTGACAGGGCTGTGTGACAGGGCAGCCGCTAACTCAGATGACGCAGTGACAGAGTTGTGCGATGGGGCAGCCGCTAACTCAGATGACGCAGTGACAGGACTGTGCGACGGGGTTCCTCGAGACTCAAGTTGAGCTGCGGCACTGCCAGTCGACAGGGTTCCACCAGACCACTTTGGCGCTCAAACGTGAAATTGTAACTTTTTAGCATTCTTAACAGTTTGATTTACTAACAACTGCATCCGTTTTCAGTAGGTGTTGTATGATGTAAAATATTGAATATATTAATACGGATTTGCCCGAATAATCGGACGCGGCCTCCGCCCATGTCCCATTATGTGTGTGTGTGTGTGTGTGTGCGTGCGTGCGTGCGTGCGTGCGTGCGTGCGTGCGTGTGTGTGTATATACACATACATATGTGTGTGTGTATATATATATATATATATATATATATATATATATATATATATATATATATATATATATATATATATATATATATATGTATATATATGTATGTGTAGTGGCTGGACCGTCAACAGGGGCTCCAAATTTATCCCACTGTGGAGAGCGTCTCCTTGGTGGCCTTACCATTGAAAGCGACATCACGGTGGCTGGACCGTCGAGAGAGGCTCCACAGTACGTGCCCTACCGTCAAGAGCGGCTCAACGGTGGCCTTACCGTCGAGAGTGGCTGCCGGAAGCTGGACCATCGAGATGGCCTTGTCGTCGAGAGCGGCTCCCCGGTGACTGGACCGTGGAGAGCGTCTACGCGGTCTCTCTTGTGATCATACCGTTGGGAGCCATTCTCAATCATTTACGGACGTTGTCACTGTTGGGTCTTTTACTGCAAATGTTGTGAATTTATCAATATGACACTTTTATGTAGTACGACTTTGTGGGCGTTTAGAGCCCTAGACATGGATTTGGTAGACTTTTATATACTATATGTCCCCTTCCAAGAGGGGACAAATCGCTAAGTTATTCCGGTTCGTGTCATACGTATACAGTACCTGTGTTGTTAGACGGCATCCCCACTTGCAATTGTCTATGTCTGGAAAATTATTTCTGAACGCGGATATGGCCTTATTTACGGACTACGACACGTGCTGTGCCCGTATTTAAATTTCCAGTTGCTGTATGGCAGCACATGCACGTGTCAGTGACGGAAGGATCCCCGTGTTAGTGACGGAAGGATCCCCGTGTCAGTGACGGAAGGATCCCCGGTGCATAACATAGGCCCCATATGATGTGATATCTTATCACCGTAATCACAGTGATACTGTTGTCCACGTCAGCACTTTGTTCCTCGTGTCATCTGATAAATTTAGCTTCTTCAAATATCGGATTTTGCCTGATTGTAAAATGATCCCAGTACAAATGGCATTGCCATCAATCAACATATCGCTTGTCTTTATTTAGCACGTATACTGCTGTATAGCAACACTACTGAACTACTGACGGATGTTTCTTGCATAGTTCAACCATGTAATGTTTAGCACATCGACAGGATATATAGGGTAGTAGAGAACATGTATTAACATTAAACTGGATATCTCTGGTCTGTTACAGCCGGCTAACCAGCGCTGGAAGTGTTTCTTATAATTATACGACAATGTACAGGTCTGCCTCGGTAAAAGAAATAGTAGTTGTATAATGTCATCTAATCTAGACCGACAACTGAGTCACTGGAATAAATTGCTGGAATACATTGCCGCCAACGAAGAAGCGCACATCTGTGCTGATGTTGCACTACGATTGATACGTAAATAATAGCAGTAGTAATAACAGCAGGAATAACAGCAAGAATAACAACAACGAAGAAGCTGAACGTTCTAGGTCAATCGCGTACTCAATCCACTCTGTCCGGGTTCTAACATAATTTTACTGCTGCGCAACTTAACCATTTATCAAACCGGTAAGTTTTCTCCCAGTTTTTGTCCCCCTCAGCTAAAAGTTTTAGCTTGACCTCGGACACATGCCAAGATCCACCGCGATGACAAGTTTTGCTTTCTTCAGTGCCGAAGCTTCTCAGTTCCAGACACGGCGGCGTTGTGACGCATACATCATAAATCGGGAAGGTATCTACCCTGTGAACAAGAAGATTACTAAAAGTCACGCATGGAGCAATAGTCAGTTTGTACCAAAGTCATAAAGGACAAACAAACGAAACACAAATTTATCAATTACCCACTTAGGGCCTATCAGAATATTATACAGTTTCAGCATCCGGGTATTCCATGCATCGAACGTATTTCAACACTTAACGAATAGCACGCACGCACGCACGCACGCACGCACGCACGCACGCACGCACGCACGCACGCACGCACGCACGCACGCACGCATAAAGTAAAAGTGGATGACTAATGAGATTCTGAACGTTGAGGAAAATGAAATAAAATCAGACTGCCCAGGAAACACTGAACAAAAGGTGGCGGAACGAGCAATGTGAATATATCGAATGTATCTTATTTTGATGGTGTATGCTTGCCTAATTTCCTGCTCCTTAATTAATAAATCTAAATGTCATTCTTTGGCCTATTTCAATCTACGCTGGACTTGTGTTATTATTTTGTATACAAATAAGTACGACACAAAACATATGCATGCGAAATCACAAGGAAAGGAACATGGTCGACTATAGATTGTTTTAAAGAAAGGAAGCATGATAACGGAAAGAGAAACAATGCGTGATAGATGGTCACAATATACTGGTGACCATTACAACGATGAAACAGGTGAACAGCCAACAACGAGAAGAACGTAGCTGTTTCGCCAATATTAATGGATGTGATTCGGAAAGCCGTGAAATCAAGGAAATGTGGAAGAGCTGCCGTATCAGACAACATCACCGTCGACACGATTGAAACTTAGATGAGTTCGTATACAGTAACACACGTTTTAAACAGAATATGTGATTTTGAAGAAATCCGAGATCCATATTGATTGTCTTACCTAAGCATAAATACGATCAGGAAACAGCATAAACCTTTTATTTCAAATTAATTCCAAGAAATAAAGGGTGTGTGTTATCTCCTGATCTATTTTCCATATGCAGTGATATCATCCTGTGTTCCTTCGAATACATTGCAGGCATGAAAGTAGGTGAACGCAACATGAATAATGTAATATATACGGAGACGACACAGTGCTGATCGCAAAAAATTTCTAAAAATAAAAAAATAGAAAGAAAACGGAAACCACGGTCATCTCAAAGAAAGTATTTGCACCAACGTGCACCATCATAATAGGGATACTGTTCACAAGTTTCAGCATCTAGGATCATTAATAACTGCGGATGGTCGGTGCAACGATGAAATCAAAGGACGCATTGCCCAGGCCAAACCAGCTTTCCTGAACATGAAAAGCATTTTACAACAAAGGTATGTCAAAGGTATGTCATTTGAAGTAAGAATTTGAAGTAAGAAAGCATGTTTTGCATTTGCAATATTATAAAGAGCTCATACTAATTTCGCGACAAATTGAACCTACTTTATATCCCCGACGACATGTAAGTGCGTTTGTACACATTTGGTTTGGTGAAGTAATCGGATAGAGTATACAATTATTTTGATTGGATGGCATCAACATTTTGTGAAAAGAGCAAAGCAAAACAATCCTGCTCTGCATACTATGGCATAAGGCTACAGGGAGATCTTGGATTTGACCAGCGGGGGGAGACGCAGCTGGCCATCCAAGGGGTCAGGGGAGTATTCCCAGGCATTACACGGTGAAAGTATATTCAGGGGGATGATTTGTGAACTACTCTTCTTCTCCCCCTTGCGGGGGGTCCAAGTAACTTGGTAGTTTCTTCCACTTTCATTGTTAATGCTCTCCATCTCCCTCTGTCTTCTACGATAGTCTTCCACTCTAGGCCTTTTGTAGCTGCCCTTTCAAGATCTCGTTTGACACAATCTTTCCATCGCAGCTTTGGTCGTCCTCTTCTTCTTCTGCCACCCTCTTCTGCTTTCCATGCTCTTTTTGACAGTCTGTCTTCACCCATTCTTTGCACATGTCCTGCCCATCTCATTCAGCTTCCACCTACTTTCATCTTTGGGTGGTTTTTATGCCAAACTCTTCTCTCAATTCCTCCTCAATCTTCTTGGATTACTTTGCATATTCTTCGAACCCAATTGTTTTTTGCTATCTGCATATTCTCATCCTGTCTCTCTGTCAGCGCCAGTGTTCCCAATCCATATATACAGGCTGGTACCACGCAGGCTTCCAACACTTTTTCTTTTAGTTGTTTCTTCAGTTTTCTGTCCCGCATAATGTGAACCACTATATATATATATATATATATATATATATATATATATATATATAGAGAGAGATATATATATATATATATATATATATATATATATAATAGAGAGAGAGAGAGTATATATATATATATATATATATATATATATATATATATATATATATATATATATATATATATATATATATATATATATATATACACATATATACTCTATATATGTCGTAAAATCAACAGCCACGAACACGCGGTGTAGCATGAGACCGGTTAGACAGTACACTTTCTCCGTCGAAACCATTAATAGGTGTAAAACATTGATGTCAATTCTCCGTGTTTTGTACGGAAATTCAGAGTTTCCCCTGATGAAATATAACGCCAGGAAATCTGAAAAATATAAACAAGATATGATAATTTATTTAAATTATTCAACTGTGTATAATATTATTGTTTTTGGTGTAATATATTATATATTATATGAATTTTAAGGATACAATGAATTGTACAAGTTTTAATGATCGTCTCGCTGACTGCGTGTTAAGATGATAAAATATAGCACCGTATTTTATGCGAAAGGAAGCGAAAACTGTAAAATCGGTTACAAAGTAAAATAATGTCGGGTTAATGTGGAAATAAATCAATTAACAAATGAGAGAATATATACTTTATTAACAGTAAGACACACATTCAGCTTCATATGCTCTGTACACAATTGCTTAGGCCGAAATCACTATATGCCCGTTGTGCTCTTGAGCCGAAGTCACCAGAGTTGCGGGCCGAAATTAAGTCCCCAAAGAATGCTGTCCGAATTCACCGCCGACCGACATCACCTGTATTTCGCTGACAGCTCGCTTCGATCAGAGGTGGACTGATGTCGTCGGCGCCCGTGTCGCTGCCTGTGTTCTACGGAGTGATGGCATATCTTCCACTACTGGGAATAATGTGGGCACATCATCCTCTTTCAAAGAGATTATAGCGCCAGGATGACCCAGGGCTGCACCTTCTCTGGTCCGGATCGCAGTCGAAACAAGTTTTCCCGAAGCGAGCAAAGTCGGCTGTGCTTCGTCGACTTGACGTTTGCTTTTTTAAACAAAGTTGGTTCCGTAGGGAACTTAAACCAACTACATGTTACTGCATTCTTACTACTGTTTGCACTACAATCGAATGCTGCACAATAAACCATTCTGACGCTCGCTTCTAAGCAACCGCCACCGCAGTCAACGTTATGGTGAATGCATGGAAAGTTCTAGGCAAAGTCAATCGCCCTACAATGTTTTTCTATCTGGCTTTTGCTACTATAGGGCGAAGAGCTCGCTCGGCCGAAACGTAAGTATTTTCATGAAACGTGAAACCTTACAAAAACGCCATAAACAGAGCAATAAACACGTCTTTCGTGTCTGTATGCATTCTTATATGTATATCACTAAAGTTACCTGACAATAACCATGTAAAAGTGTGAAATTATTACCTTTTTGTCAGAACGCATGTGCTTGTCAAGGTTTGTTTATAACCGGATGTTGTTGTGAGCGAGAAAGGCATGCGGGATTTCCATAGATCTATATAAGGTCACGCTAAGAATTGCCGTCTGCTGGCCATAGAGTTACATCATTAATAATGCCCCTATAAACTATTAACTTACTAACGGGTGTTTTATTTATTTCTGTGCTGCTGGCCCATTCTGGCCTCATTCTACACAAGATCGCGTTAGATCATGTGACCCAAAGGCAACATCACGTGCACAGTATGGCGGCTATTTATGAAATCTTTTCTGTGTGACCGATAAAAGTACTCATAAGTAATTATTTGGAGCACATTTCTTCAGTTTCTTGACGCCCAATTGTCGGTTGTATGTTACAGAATACACATGTGAAACGGTTAGTGCGTATCGGTTTTAAAACTTAAGTTATTAGTTCCGTAGCCATTTGGCTACGGAACTGCCAAATCGCCGAGTTAGCAAATGCCCCACGAGACTTTCGCCCCAGAGACGAAGAGCGGGGCGAATTTTTTTGCCTAGGAAAGTTCCAGTCTCGTAGGAAATGGTTTTACAAGATGCAATATAATATAATTTCTTTCCAGTCGTTGTTTTATTCCTTTTCTTGTTTGAAATTATAAAGGCCTTTACGGCAACAGTTGAGGAGTAAGAGCGAAACATAATATTTACATGTTTGGTAGGAGGTGGTTCTTCTGATTGTCGTGAAAAAGTGTCCACTTGGTTTTGCCAAAGATTACATCAAATCTTGCCTTCAGGATGTTTAGGTCAGCACCAGCATCAGAGAGTGGACCGGTTTTAACTTCCATCAGGTAATGACAAACTAAAACAGAGTCAACCAGACCGTTGTTACGTGGCTGCTCACAATTGTCGACATAATTTTAACTATTCATACAAAGCGTACACATTCTCAGACTCCCTTCCTCCCATTATTAATACTTTAAAATATGATACTTTTCCAGTACATGTGTAATCAAAATCAGAAGATGCATTGTATTTTTCAAGCAACTCCATTGTGTCACAGTTATTATTGATAATTGTTTTCCACGAAGTTGTGGATTTCCATGATGTCGGACTGTATTACAGCACCGCGCGGTGAAAGGTTACACAATAGAGGCTATCCAGACTATTGGTTCGATGTATTCTTTGATGAAACAAATTCTTTCCGACTCTCTAATTTGAAGTACTTCCGTCGACAATCGCTGTATGACTCAAAGGTCGTAGTGTTTGGCATGCGACCGAAAACGTTAATATTTTAAAAACTTTAATATATAATACTCGGGCATTGATTCCCTCCATCCTTAATACGCTGTGCTAATAAGTAAATATCAACAATTATGAACGGCCCCTTCTATAGCAACGTTCACTCCATGCTCCAAAGTTAACGAGATCCAAGACAGTATATCAATTCAATATATATATATATATATATATATATATATATATATATATATATATATATATATATATATATATATATATATATATATATATATACACTGAATATATATATATATATATATATATACACTATGTATATAATATATACATATATATATATATATATATATATATATATATATATATATATATATATATATATAGTGTGTATATATATATATATATATATATATATATATATAGTATATATATATATATATATATATATATATATATATATATATATATATATATATATATATATATATATATATATATATATATATATATATAGACAGGGATGTATATATATATAGACAGGGACGTCGTTGGATTATGGACAGTCTAACTGTTTGTGTGTGGCGAGAGTCTGGTAGTATTTTTGTGCAAGCATAAATAAAAAACATTAAGTCACGTTTCAAGACGTCACGAATAACGTCAAGACATCAGTCGCTTTACGAAGTTCCTAAGGCGAAACAAAAGTCATGGTTTGGGGGCACTACACCTAAAAACAAATACCATTTCCAACTACAATCAAGAATATCGCGCATGTCGTTTTCTCATAATTTGTTATAACATTGGAGCATTCTGGTCATATCGCAATTATACTTGGGGCTTACATGTTAACTAGGACAATCGATAAGCGCCTGCGCAGGTCTGAGAAATCGGTTAACCTAGACTACCACTTGGTACGCATTAAGGGCCGACGGGTATATAAACTAACAACGCAAGCTCTCATTCAAACGGGATACTGTGTCATAACGGGAAAAGTTTAGTAAACAAAGGCCAAACTATGTTGCACAAGTCATGCTTAAACGCAAACAGCATAGCCATATCCTACCAGCAAGTATAAGACTTGGCGTTTACAAACAGATTTTCATTTGGTGAGCGAACATTGCCAGATTACCGACACTCGTTACGCATGGTTATCTAACAATAATATGAAGCAGCCCATGAAAATAAAAATGCAGCGCGTTTAACTATGGTTTTCCTAGAAACCCACTGGCGTGACATTCTTGGTTGTAGCTGCAAATGTTATGTTTTAGTAACTGTTATATGTCCATGGGCCCAAAATCATGACGTTCGCTCCCTTTTAAACCTGGTGTCGACGCCGAGCGACGCAACTAGTTGTTTGTTTGTTGTTGCGAGTAAAACTTTACAAGTTGTTGTATAGTGTTGCAGTACCGCGCGGTTACACACATCAAAACAACAGTAGTTCCTTAAAAGTTCCACTCTCCGCGCTGCATGACGCAACGATGGTCAGGTTTCGCACGCAATCGACATTGCAAAATTAGTACGCAGGCTTTGAATATGCTTTGTACGAATATTCAAATATCGACTATTATAAACGGCTCTTTTCTGGCAGTTCTTGAAAACTGTGGCCCGCATGCCTATGCATCCTAGTCGAAAGATTGCATACGCATTACGCAATCCGACAAAAGTCCAGCTGCGTCGTATCGGATCGTAGCGTGTGTGCCGGGCTTAAAACTATATAAGTATTATACAAGTATTATAATGGTGACGGCCAAAACAGTTAAGCTGATGGATCTCCTACCGTCGATATGCCATTTTCACAAAAGTCTAAAGAACCTTTTATACAACATATTCGGTTGGTGCAGTGTAAACGAATTGTTAGAAAGGCTGTTTTGGTTAGAGAAACGTACAGTTATCGAACCATGAACACACACCGAGAACAAGCCGCTGGCTGCTATGCACGTACTGTCCAATCACCGACCATTTTATATGAGGTGATGGTCACATACCTAGCCGAGCACAACTATAATGACAGTAGCGATTGGCTAATCAACGGTAGCAGATTCATTGGCGTAACATTGAATGCCAACGTGATTATATACGTTACATGGGACAAGTTTGTTACTGGTGGCGCGTCGTCCCCCTCCACAGCAATCGATAACTGCAGGGAGTAGCAGCAACAAGACGACGCGGCTGGCGAACATGACTTCAGTTGACTGTCAAGTATTTCCAGTGCGTTTCATGATAGGCGCACTGTATTGTCCAATCGTTTATGTCACGGCTTCGTCGGTAATCTCTTCGCAATTGAAATGGCCACGCTACTGTTCTCTACGTGAAAGCGCGTCACTGGCCCGCGCTGGTTACGTCATTGTTTATTCGCGTAATAATTACCTGAATGAACGGCCGGAAAACATAAAATCTGTGCTGAGCGCGTGATGTGAGTTAATGCAAACATAAATATGCTGGGGAGTTGGATCACTACAAATTCACTAGTCTTGCTAATTTGAACACGTTTCACATTGCGCATTACTAATTCAGCGGTTTTACGGTCTTCACATAACGAGATTAATAAATGAGAATCTTTTTTCCTTAAGCACTGTACATGTGTGATCTCTGTAAAATTTTAATTGCTACATTGACAATAAACTATTTGACATTTGTGCAGTGTGCACTTTAAAGGCAACCAGGTGTTTAGTTCTTGTTTATGTCATCCTCTCGAGTCACAGGGCATATCGACTAGATTGCAGAACTTAGGCCTAAATACGGGCACTTTGATAGCTAGTTATGCTAACTTGCGAATTCCCACAGGATCAGTATATATTTTTTATGTAAAAGTTTTTCCGGTGATTTTTGTCAAAATTAATATCACGTTTGCATAAACTAGCTAGCGTGTCGTAGTGGACACTAGATAGGTTTGATGATTTTAAGACTTTTAAATGAGGAAGGACAATTAACCTACCTAGAAATGAATCTGAAAATACTGATAATAATTTGCTTTTACAGTCTCGCCTTTCAGCGTTAACCCACTCTGCCTGGGGATATAGCTATATTTGTGTTGAGATTTAACGGCTATGTTTGTCCGCAATTTGGATAAATAAGTTAATTGGTTGTCAGTAAATTAATCAACATGAGATAATTAGCTTGTGAATGAGCAGGCATACGATCGAGTCAGGACTGTTAGATATCTCGCGTACGTTTTCGGGTCCGCAATATTTCGGTGGGTATATATAAGTCCAGGTGTGTTGGTGGCCACGCATGTGACTCCCTTCAGCTTCCCACGCAACCGGCTTTGTCGATTTATACAAAGAATGTAAAGCTTTTAGGAATAAACATCGACACAATTTAACGCAGAACAATGTATATTTCAACTACAGAACGACTACAGTTCGGTATGGACGTTAATAACCGGAAAAAGACATGCATCATTGTCAATACGAAATCGTCGCAAAGCAGGATGTTATCAGCCATTCCGGGGAAACCGTCAATATGCAGGTGCTACAGTGGCCCGCGGGATCGTAGTGGAGAAACCACAACCAAATGTGTATTTCTTGTAGTATATATCTATAGTGCATTATTTAACCTGTTTGTCTTCAACTCCTATGCATACACATTGAAATATTGCCTTCGTCTCCACGTTCTTGGTCGAAGTACATAGGGATGCAATTGCTGATAAAGAATCTATGTAATTAGATAAGCCAGTGCATAATCAGCGGGCAGGAATCGGTGGACAAATGTTTCTGTTTTTTTCACATTTTCATGTCACTCACATACACACGAATTTCAATTTACCAACATGCAGATGTCAGGGATTTTGCACGTTATTAATTTGTGCTGGACAACAAATATTTTTATCACATGCTGAAAGTGTTAAAGTCAAAAGTGGACAGAGTATTTCAGACGATGTTGACATGCATATGCATTGATAGGGTGGAAAATGTATCAATGTGAGAAATGTTTGCTGTTGGTCCTAGTAGATATACCAAGCATCAACAAAGTAGGCACAAAACAAGTTGGAAATCACCATTTTATACCAAAACCTCACCTCTCGTGGATATTGACAGTTTCCACGGAATGGCTGTATACAACCGTTTGTATTTGCATCGTCTTACATAATACATTAACTGCTACAGTTCAAAAACGTGTTCGTGTTTCCCTTTCCTTGTTCAAAGCATGACGCATCCAGATGTATGGGCCCCGAGGTCTTGTCGCCAAAGGTCAGCAACATCGCGTGGAATCGGACTGGGTACACCACAGCTAAACGAGTATGTTTCGCCACTCGCTAGAGGGAGACATAACATGAGATGGCTGTATGGTTCCGGATGTGATGGCCAGGTGGCTGCTGCA
The DNA here is from genome assembly GCA_033239005.1 of Lamellibrachia satsuma. Classification (NCBI taxonomy): domain Eukaryota; kingdom Metazoa; phylum Annelida; class Polychaeta; order Sabellida; family Siboglinidae; genus Lamellibrachia; species Lamellibrachia satsuma. The sequence goes on along the minus strand of BSQZ01000034.1, from coordinate 3,046,156 downwards.
CCTAAGTGCTGATGTTGAAAGCAGGCATTTGGCGGCGGGTAAACGAAACAGTCTGCCCAGCCGGGCTCTGCGGCAACGGTTGATCTTAGATGTCCGGGTAGCGGAGGAACGTGTGATTGGATCGCAGGCAGGGTAAACATCGTCGACACTGGCAACTGGATGCAGCGATGTTGTTCATCTTCAAGAGGCGTGTGCGTTTTGCCATTGTAGTGTGGTTGAAGTGCAGTCGATTCGTCGGTGTCGATGCACAGCCGTTTGTGGCTGCGATCTGACGGAACGGAAGTGGCGGTTTTGTCGCGTTTCCCGGCGCCTCGGGTACCGGAAGTCCTGTCCGACATGTCCTGCAGCGGTTCTCGACGGAGACGTCGTAGGACCCGGGACCTCTTGTTTTGGAACCAAGTCTGCAAAACACCGTTTATTAATAGGAGAAATATAGCATGCAAGGAAAAAATCTATATATATATATATATATATATATATATATATATATATATATATATATATATATATATATATATATATATATATATATATACATCTGTATGATAGCAATAGTTAGGCCTCATTTAGAATACTGCATACAATCTTGGAGACCATATCGTAGAAACCCTAGACACAATGAGGTTAAGGAGATCAACCTGTATTAGGATATTGAATGGGTACGAAAATATTAATATAATATGTTTTCTTTTTCACTTAAGAAAGACAGTAGAACCAGAGGACATGAAGGAACATTAGTGATGGATCATTTTAGACTGGATATCAGAAAGTACTCATTCAGAGAGGACAATAAATTAATGGAACATATTATCTGCAGTTAAATAGTAGCAGATCGAATATGTTTACAAAATTGACAAATGTCTCAAAAAGGTCGGTTATACATAGATAAACATAATGCTGGGATTTCGGTAAGCCAATGGCTCCCTTGTCCACTTGCCATGTGAGTGTTTCGCCCTGGGTGGCAAACGTGCTAAATATTTGTTAAAACATTAATGTTTAGGTTGCGAAATTAAGGCACGATTCCCAAATCGAACGGAAGCACTGGTAAATACAGTAACTATATTTGCAGTTAACAAAATATCTTAAAACATCATTGTGGTTTGTACTGAATACGACGATTGATCCTGGCCTCTCCTCCACAGCGCGGGTGTCCGAACATAAGGATCCATATATTGATGGATATATATTTAATTCAGATGTTTAAATCGTTTGACGTTTTCTACATTCATTCAGGATTTTTTGGTGACGCCTTCTGGTTATTGCAAAATCTCTCATTGTCATACAGTAATCACCCCTTCGAAGTCAACCCCACTAGCCGCTGCCCGCTACACACCTGTATTCGCGGTTCGCTGACTTTGATGGCGGCAGCGATGCGTGACCGTTCGTTGTAGTCTGGATACTGCTCAGCGCTGAAGGCGTCCTCAAGCAGGCGCGTGGCGGCGGGGCTGAAGTGAACCCGTGCCCGGCGTAGTCTCTTCGGGGATACTTCCCGCTCTCCCACGTTAGCGGGGTCGAGCGATCGGGTAGCTGGGAGAGAGAGATAATGGTACACATTTTCCAATTATTTATTGTGTGTGTGTGTGTGTGTGTGTGTGTGTGTGTGTGTGTGTGTGTGTGTGTGTGTGTGTGTGTGTGTGTGTGTGTGTGTGTGTGTGTATGTGTGTGTTTCGTTTTCACATCCGGCTTTTAACAAACTCATGACGACGCAGTTCATTGCAAAGGCAATTTTTCGAACGTAACTTTAATTTTCCATGATCGCATTTCAATACAACTGTTTTGGGGTCGCATTCAAATGTAAATGCAAATGTTTTGGTTATGCATTTGTAAATGCATTTTGAATTAATTTCATGATGACTAAGAATAAAGAACTACGTATGGTACACAATATTATGCTTATTAGGCAACGATATAACATTGTACCGGGAACAGAATGATAAGTAGTATTATTCAGACAACTATGTCGCAGTGGGCATTTAAAAAATCTAATACCTGGGGTCGCATTCAGATGCAGATGTTTAAGGCACACATTCAAACGTAGATGCAAAGGCACATAGATATCATGGCTGCATTTAAATATTCAACATTCAAATGTACATTTGTTACTAAGCCTGTTGCACACTATGAGTTACTTTATTTTTTAAACTCCTTTCCAATCTGTACATACATTTTGCAGATATTGAATCTGCGGCCTCATGTAATGTGTAACAGTTTATCCTACTGAAATAGCTCGGAATTACTCTCAGAGGGACAAGAAATAGTTGATTTGTTTTGGCTCAACCCGCCTCGCCTAGGTATCTGCAGTGCCGGATTAACAATGTGGCGGACTTGGCACAAACCGTCACGCGGTCCGGACCCTTACCGCGTGAAAGATGAAGATCGGACTCGTGGTTTTGATTACTGAGATAACCCCTTAACGTTTATTCAACTATGTTTGAGCATAGGCATTCACAGATTGGTCTAGACGACGGCATACAAGCGAACACACAAACAACCAAACACACAAGAACATATACAGTGTATGATAGCAAACAAGACGACTACAGCACAGAAGCCTAACATAGGTCGGAGACCGATTCAATGGAAGCGAATCGAGACTTTAAGCGACTAGTCAGAAGAACTATAATTGATTTTGTGGGGCGGGGGGGGGGGCTTTTTTGGGGTGGGTTGGCAGGATACCCAATGCGTGTGTGTAAACCGCGTTATATATTCATGAAATGATGCAGTATAAAACATAACCCCCGATGCAGAGCTTGTCGTATCAACTGTAAACTAACCTTTTTTGCATTTGGCGACTGGTCTGTCGACTCGAATCGTTTTCCCAACCAAACATGACATGCTTTCAGATGAATGACTGTCTCTCGTTTAGGATTGATAACTGTCTAAGTTTACGTTCCATAGTTTCACGGATGTTCACTGACGCTCATTGTCTTTTTTATTGGATGATTCCCGAAGCACGTGCGCATAGACCTACTCCTGATAGGTTTAACGTCGACTTGTTGTCATGTATATTCTGCTGCCAGATACCAAGCCTGCAGCGGCGCAGTTGGCTGTGTTGCTTCTTATGCATGGCTTCAACGGCCTTCTAGGAAGCCCGTGTCCACGAAGCGCTTTTGATGCAATTGCGCCGCGCTGAAGCCACGAAACAGTGTCTGCGCACGAGGCTTGCCGTGAATCGGCCACACTTTGTGGTCTGTTTGATGATATTCTGTCGGTGTGGAAACAAAGAGAAAGTTACTAGCACAAGCGACGTGATGTTCAGCAGAGGCCCGATACTCTTTGCAGAACATTATTTGTTAACATGCAACACTGACCGCAAGCTACAACGTTTTCAGTACAGTATGCTCCTATGCAGAACTGCGAGATTTAAGAACTCTTTTATATGTTAAGGATTTCACCACTGGAAATCAGGCTTGGTTTCAAATGTTTGAGATGATTCAAAAATCAAATGCAAGCGTTTAAAATGATTCAAATGCAAGTGTTTTTATGACTGAAAAACAGAGTGCATGCAAGTTTGCATAAAATTTATTAATTATAGTTAGATAAAACAAATGCTTCTGTAATCAAGCGAAAAATAAATATTACACTCAAATGACACGTAAGAACACTACAGGTGACATTTAATTACGGAAACTTTTGGGTTGAACACTAGCATTGGAGCATTGGATAACCACTGGATTTGTTCAAGTGGGAAGGCGTCCTTCCACCACAAAGGGAATGAGCAGGCATCTGCCCTTAATTGCAAAACCTCTGTAAATAAACCTTGTCCATTCAGAAAGACAAAGAGGTAAGACCTGAATGGTCTGGCATAGTTGCTTATTAAGAAGTACCTGGGCCTTACTTCCTTTAGCAGAAACTTAGCGCTTGTCTTTCATTGACAAAACTGTGTTAAGTATATGGTGTATTATGATATATGGTGATTACCGTCACTACGGTGAAATTAGGCCTAGTCTTAGTGTTACCGTCTGTTTGAGAATGAAAAATTTCGGGGTGAGAATAATCCAAGCAAAGCAATAAAAATTATTAAATATAATGAATCATTGCTAAGATGATTACATGATAAATATTGTTTTAAATTGAGATAGATTGTGAATACCAAACATATTTGTGATAACTGTGGCCATGGATTTCAAAAGGCTGCCTGAACTTCACTGATTGCATTTCACAGATAAGCTTAGCATAGGTGAGCACACAAACACTACCAACTGGGGTGGGCTGGTCATTCAGACAGGAATTGAAGGGCCTTCTACAATAACGTGTCCACTGGTAGGGAGATAAGTTGACTGCTAATCATGGCTTCTGCAATTCTGTCTAAAGTAAACATTTTGGGCTGGCAAATACAAGTGCAAATGTGGAGCAGGAGACGACATTTCCGAATGCAAATGTTTTTGCATTTGAACCCAAGCCTGCTGGCAATAACCATCAATATATTTATTAAATGTTTGCGTTTCACTGCGTGGTAGTGATAATGTTATATTAATGTTGTATGGTCTGTTTTAAAGTTACACCTACGCAAGGGCGTCCGCACGCTTTTTTCCAGAGAGGGGCACAACATTCTGCTGTCTGATTTCGACCAGAAATGTTTACACTTTTCAAAATGTCTACTTTCAATTAACAATAATGATATAATTGTATACAATTAATTAACCAATATACTAGATGATCTACTTAACATAAATAGTAAACAATCTACTCGACATAAAAGACCAAAATTTTACAAACATCCAGATCCAGAGGGCATGTGCCCCCTTGCCCCCCGGACGCCCATGCACCTACACCTTTTTAGTATATCATTATACGGACCTAATTTTATTTATTCTTTACTTTATCTATATGCAATTTAATGGTGAGTTATTTTATTGTATTATTCTGTTTAATATATATATATATATATATATATATATATATATATATATATATATATATATACATGTTATATGTATATGTATATATATATATATATATATATATATATATATATATATATATATATATATATATATACATACATACATACATACATACATACATACATACATACATACATACATACATACATACATACATACATACTTACATACATACATACATACATACATACATACATACATACATACATACATACATACATACATATATATATATATATATATATATATATATATATATATATATATATATATATATATATATATATATATATATATATATATATATATATATATATATATTCAACCTCCCCAGCATTGCAAATCAGAAATAAACTTAGTATTATTACTCTGCCCATACAAGATTCTATTGCATGATTCCGGAATTAGATTATTCATCTTACAACCCCCTTTTAAATTTAATTTTATTGCTTTTAATTAAAGCTTGTTTAATATCACCATATATGTTATAATTTACGATATTCTTCACAGTAATATAAAACCTGCCAAAATGCGTTTCTTTATTTGCCGTATTAATCGATAATTGTTTTGCTATGACGTCCGTGCACGGATATTTCGTGACACTTTACTATCACGTGCGTAGGTGCTATGATGGTACTATGATAAATAATGTGCATTTGGCGGTGGCAGTATAATTTCAGTTGCCTCTTCCGGTTCCGTACTGTACAAGGGGTATGCCCAACAGTGTCCCGATATGGGCTGGAAACACTCCTTTTCGGCCTCCTCCATAGTCACCAGACTGACTTTATTACACACATGTTGCATCATATCTCAATCAAATGAATAACGACCAAGGTGAATGAGAATTGTTTGTCTCAAGTTCGAGTGAGGAATGTCACTCACAAATCTTTACTTCTTGCAATGCTTATCTTGACGTTCAATGCTTGCCAAAAATCTAGAAAGAACCTTTCGCACCAATCACAAATGAGTAGTTGAGATCAAACGTGATGGAACTAATAACATTTCAAATCTTTGTTAATTGTTCCATGCCCTTCTAAATAGCACGCTTTTATAGCAATAGTGGTCTAACTCATATGTATTTTACATGGGAAATATAGGTGGCAGATTGTTGGTGCAATATTGGTCTACATTATTTCCAATCCAGAGTCCACCGCAATACTGGAGCCGCTACGTTGGCTCGGACTATCGTTACGTGTGATTTTTAACTAAATTAATTAAAATGATGTGATAATCTTTTCGGATAAAGAAACAATATTTGCTTTAAGGTGAACAGCATTCACATTATTTTATTTGAAATCAGATTACTGTGTTGAAACTTTGAAAGTTTCTCCTGATAATAATTATTTAAAATGCAGGTACATCGACATCGACATTGCTCTCAGAGACTCAAGTGATGATCTGCAGCTGATTAGTGACTTCCGACGATCATATTATTGCTAAGGTGTGTGTGTGTGTGTGTGTGTGTGTGTGTGTGTGTGTGTGTGTGTGTGTGTGTGTGTGTGTGTGTGTGTGTGTGTGTGTGTGTGTGTGTGTGTGTGTGTGTGTGTGTGTGCTTGCGTACGTGTGCGTTTGCTTGCGCGCGCGTGTGTGCGTGCGTGCGTGCGTGCGTGCGTGCGTGCGTGTGGCTCCATATGTTGAACGACTTGACGTTCGAACGTTTATTGCCGTGTGACACACATTAATCAAGACAAATTCATCAACACTGAGCTAGATGGCTCTGATCAGTTGCCGACGACTGGTCAGTCGTGAGATTTGGATTCCCTGGACTGAATCCTTAGAGTTGCCTCGACGAAAGAAATGCCAAAACCACTTATCGTTAACAATCGTCGTCTAATCTAGATTGAAACACACACACATACATCGTATTGGCATCAATCGAGACATCACACTTCTCTGCCGAGTTCGCACCACGGTTGATATCGCGGGCGCACATGAATAGTAAGGGTAGTAATAACGTGAATAGTAAGGGTAGTAATAACATGAATAGTAAGGGTAGTAATAACATGAATAGTAAGGGTAGTAATAACATCAAGAATAACAACAACGAAGAAGCTAAACGTACAAGGTCAATCGCTTGCACAGTCAGTTCGGTCTACTTCAGACATACGCCATGAGAATCACAGCCGAACCATTCGTTGAACTTGTACATTCGTCCCCAGTTGGCCATGAAATTCACTTTTTTGCCAACTTTATTAAGGTACAGTCTTACAAATTCGCATTTCCATTGGTTGGTCCATAGACAAGAAAACGGGTGGTAGCCGCCATCGCCGAAATTTTTCAACGTCACGCATGGTGCGTTTTTGAAGCAGGTTGTATCAAACGTGAACCTGACGAGCCTGTGAAAAAGAAGCAGAACTTGTCATTCCTTATTATGTTGTTGTTATTATATTATTTTGGTTCGCGCTAATTCGTTCTGACGTTCAGTGTCACTATATAACAGAACCCTTAGCGTATCATTGACGTGATGTTCGTACACCCGGGTATTGAGACTTACGTTTTGACCAGCTTTCACAGATTGGTGCATTCAAAGCACTTACGTGGCTCCCTTATCTGGCATTAAAAACCATGGAGGAAATATATATTTACTTGTTTCGCCCAAAGTCGTTCTTGTTCTTACGAAGCTCTATCCAGTGAGTTTTCGTATCACCCTGAGACAGTTGTAACCTTATGCTTTTGTCGGTTCCTGCGTCTATCTCGTCAGCAGTCTTGTCCTTGATGCTGTAACTACATTCTAAAATAGATTTCATCAAACCGTCGTTATAACAACCCAGTGCCGGGATGACCATGGTCCAAGAGATACAATGTATTGCAGCTTCAAAGGGTAATCAAATTCTTGGATTGATTAGAAGAAACATAACATACAAGGGAAAAAAGTTAATTATACCTCTTTATAAAGCAATAGTTAGACCTCATTTAGAATACTGTATACAAGCATGGAGACCATATCGTAAGAAGGATATAGATACACTTGAACGCATACAAAGGAGAGCAACTAAAATGATTCCAGAACTTAGAGACCTTAGATATGAAGAACGCCTGAAAGAATGTGGTTTAACAACTCTAGAGAAAGGAGGTTAAGAGGAGATCAGATTGAAGTTTTTAAGATATTGAATGGGTATGAAAATATTGATAGAAATATGTTTTTCTCACTCAAGAAGGATAGCAGAACTAGAGGACATGAGGTAAAATTAGTAAAGGATCAATGTAGATTGCACATCAGGAAGCACTCGTTCTCACAGAGGACAATAAATAAATGGAACAAATTGTCTACAGATTGTATAACTGCTAGCAGCGTGAATATGTTTAAAAACAAGGTTGACACATATCTCAGGAGGGCGGGTTATAAGTAGATGAACATTGTTGGACTCTCGATAAGCCAATGGCTTCCTTGTCCACTTGCCATCTGGGCCTTTGGCTTGGATGGCAAATCTTGTTAAATCTTTTTAAATATCTGAATCGAGATCGGATATTTAGATATTTATTTCAGAGACAATTAATTGGGAAATTACAGTTCTGAATCTTCAAGATTGCTGACATTGCACAGGTAGTCCTTCTGATCAACAAGTATTGTGATTAGAATAAGTATTGTATATTTATCAATTCCTGTGATTGTAGAAAGTATTTCGCTGTGTCATTATCTACACTAATAGTAAAACTTACACCTGTACCAATGCATGGATTACGAGGCTTCTGATGTGACTGAATCTGGTGAGTTATAGTTACAGATGGATACCACCATTAATCCCATTATCCCATTATTAGAGTCCACAATATATTACAACATAAAAGACAATGTATAAAAATAACTAAATGTATACTTTCAATATTGTTTACTGCATTTACTGTAAATATATATAATATATGTAATTCCCATTGATTGGTACACTCTAAAATGTAATAACTATAGCTTTCACACTGTTAAGTGTCCAATCACTTACCCGTCACAGTACTGTAATACAAATGCTGTTTACCTGTTTAATAAAGAATCAAGGCGTGTGTGTGTGCGTGCGTGCGTGCGTGCGTGCATTTGTGTGTGTGTGTGCGTGTGCGTGTGCGTGTGCGTGCGTGCGTGCGTGAGTTGTACTGATAAAATAATGCTTTGGGCTCGTGAAACGAAATACATACGTACCTCGGTGCTGTTCCTTAACATTTAGGCACATACCCCCACCCCCGTCTGGCGTTACGTACTTTTTGAGTTCCCCCCAGGGAGAAAGTCGTGCTTGTGGGCTTATGAAAATAATTACACGGTATCCATTTATATTTTGCTAATAACTTGAATACGTTACGCGTCTCTTTGTCGACGGGGTCTCTCCTTCTGGCACAACACACGACCACTGCAGGAAGCAGCAGCAAACAGACTGCAAAGAACTTGAAGCAGCTGGCGAACATGACCTCAGTTGACGTCCAGATGTGTTTTATGAACGTGGTATGTATTACCCGATCGTCTCCGTCTCGGCTCCGTCAGTATTTTCTCCGCATTTCGAACTGCCACTCAACGGTTATATCACGCAAACGTGTAAGAACTTCGCGCCGATGACGTCATTATCCAAACTCGCGGTACTTGACAAAGCTTGGGAAAACATGAACGTTTGCGCCTGTTGTAAGTCTAAACGCGCAAGGAATGTTTTTCAAATTCCAGAGATACCACGGAAACAATAAAATATCCATTCAGATGTTTCCTTTGTTCGACAAAAGGAAGGAGATGAGACGAGACGAAAGACGACTGTTACAGTAACAAAGTTGCAACTGGAGCGCTTTGGCATAGAACGGTTTTCAACCGACGACTGTCATGTCAAAAAGTGCACCAATTCCGCACACGTTGTGTATGAACACTATTGAGCAGTGCGTGGGCGAACTACAAGTGCATTACGTAGATGATACAGTGCGCGGTCGAACTACAAGTGCATTACGTAGATGATACAGTGCGTGGTCGAACTACAAGTGCATTACGTAGATGATACAGTGCGTGGGCGAACTACAAGTGCATTACGTAGATGATACAGTGCGTGGTCGAACTACAAGTGCATTACGTATATGATACAGTGGGTGGACGAACTACAAGTGCATTACGTAGATGATACAGTGCGTGGTCGAACTACAAGTGCATTACGTAGATGATACAGTGGGTGGTCACACTACAAGTGCATTACGTAGATGATACAGTGGGTGGACGAACTACAAGTGCATTACGTAGATGATACAGTGCGTGGTCGAACTACAAGTGCATTACGTAGATGATACAGTGCGTGGTCGAACTACAAGTGCATTACGTAGATGATACAGTGGGTGGACGAACAACAAGTGCATTACGTAGATGATACAGTGGGTGGTCACACTACAAGTGCATTACGTAGATGATACAGTGGGTGGTCACACTACAAGTGCATTACGTAGATGATACAGTGGGTGGACGAACTACAAGTGCATTACGTAGATGATACAGTGCGTGGTCGAACTACAAGTGCATTACGTAGATGATACAGTGCGTGGTCGAACTACAAGTGCATTACGTAGATGATACAGTGGGTGGACGAACTACAAGTGCATTACGTAGATGATACAGTGGGTGGTCACACTACAAGTGCATTACGTAGATGATACAGTGGGTGGACGAACTACAAGTGCATTACGTAGATGAAACAGTGCGTGGTCGAACTACAAGTGCATTACGTATATGATACAGTGGGTGGACGAACTACAAGTGCATTACGTAGATGATACAGTGCGTGGTCGAACTACAAGTGCATTACGTAGATGATACAGTGCGTGGTCGAACTACAAGTGCATTACGTAGATGATACAGTGCGTGGTCGAACTACAAGTGCATTACGTAGATGATACAGTGCGTGGTCGAACTACAAGTGCATTACGTAGATGATACAGTGCGTGGACGAACTACAAGTGCATTACGTAGATGATACAGTGCGTGGTCGAACTACAAGTGCATTACGTAGATGATACAGTGCGTGGTCGAACTACAAGTGCATTACGTAGATGATACAGTGCGTGGTCGAACTACAAGTGCATTACGTAGATGATACAGTGGGTGGACGAACTACAAGTGCATTACGTAGATGATATAGTGCGTGGTCGAACTACAAGTGCATTACGTAGATGATACAATGCGTGGTCGAACTACAAGTGCATTACGTAGATGATACAGTGGGTGGTCACACTACAAGTGCATTACGTAGATGATACAGTGGGTGGACGAACTACAAGTGCATTACGTAGATGATACAGTGCGTGGTCGAACTACAAGTGCATTACGTAGATGATACAGTGGGTGGACGAACTACAAGTGCATTACGTAGATGATACAGTGGGTGGACGAACTACAAGTGCATTACGTAGATGATACAGTGCATGGTCGAACTACAAGTGCATTACGTAGATGATACAGTGGGTGGACGAACTACAAGTGCATTACGTAGATGATGCAGTGGGTGGACGAACTACAAGTACATTACGTAGATGTTACAGTGCGTGGGCGAACAACAAGTGCATTACGTAGACGATACAGTGGGTGGACGAACTACAAGTGCATTACGTAGACGATACAGTGGGTGGACGAACTACAAGTGCATTACGTAGATGATACAATGCGTGGTCGAACTACAAGTGCATTACGTAGATGATACAATGCGTGGTCGAACTACAAGTGCATTACGTAGATGATACAGTGCGTGGTCGAACTACAAGTGCATTACGTAGATGATACAGTGCGTGGTCGAACTACAAGTGCATTACGTAGATGATACAGTGCGTGGTCGAACAACAAGTGCATTACGTAGATGATACAGTGCGTGGTCAAACTACAAGTGCATTACGTAGATGATACAGTGCGTGGACGAACTACAAGTGCATTACGTAGATGATACAGTGGGTGGACGAACTACATGTGCATTACGTAGATGATACAGTGCGTGGTCGAACTACAAGTGCATTACGTAGATGATACAGTGGGTGGACGAACTACAAGTGCATTACGTAGATGATACAGTGCGTGGACGAACTACAAGTGCATTACGTAGATGATACAGTGGGTGGACGAAGTACAAGTGCATTACGTAGATGATACAGTGGGTGGTCAAACTACAAGTGCATTACGTAGATGATACAGTGGGTGGACGAACTACAAGTGCATTACGTAGATGACACAGTGCGTGGTCAAACTACAAGTGCATTACGTAGATGATACAGTGCGTGGTCAAACTACAAGTGCATTACGTAGATGATACAGTGGGTGGACGAACTACAAGTGCATTACGTAGATGATACAGTGCGTGGACGAACTACAAGTGCATTACGTAGATGATACAGTGGGTGGACGAACTACAAGTGCATTACGTAGATGATACAGTGGGTGGTCACACTACAAGTGCATTACGTAGATGATACAGTGGGTGGACGAACTAAAGGGGCATTATGCGTTGGAGAATTACAGGGGCATTATGTAGACAATGCAATGCGTGGGCGAACTACAGGGGGATTATAATAACTTACACCTGTCCATGTAACAAAAGGGGTGAAACCAATTTAATTTTCAAATAGGCCGCCATTATAACGTTTCTAGGACTCTTGCAACATTTCCCCTACGATTTGATTTTTTTCAACATTGCTCAACACATTTATCCTCTGTTAACACATATGCTCAACAAATTTATTTATCTATTAACACGCATGCTCAACACATGTATCCTCTATTGACACACATGCTCAACATAGTTATTGTATATTAACACACATGCTGTCTGTAATTCGATAAAATTACACACCATACAGAAAAAGCGCGCCCAAGACAGAGGAGATACCCTCAATTTCGAATGATTTATAAATGTTGGAACATTGCCATCAAATCAAAGGTCTAATGTGGTAGTAGAGAAAACAGTAACTTCACCAACGTATCCGATGTGAAAACCCTCGGTAAAAAAACTACCATAAATGTAGTTATTTAGAGTTACTTTGTACCTTTCGGACAAAAACTGACACAGTGGGCGAATTGGGTGTTTCGTTGGCGAAATACTATATGGTCCATCCGCCATTACCCATTGCATAAAGAATCCCTACGACAGTGACGACAGTGACGACTGCGCGTTATGAGTGAACTTTTGAGTGAATGTTTATCATCGCCAACAGAGGTGACTGGTCCAATGAGACGAATGACCATATATGGGGTCACGGTTACGCCATCTGAGATCAGACAATTTAATAAGCCCTACATTCGTATTAAACAATCAACAGGAAGTTCGACTGTGGTCTGAACTCAATGGCTCAAACTAAATTCGGCCACAATTCGGCTACTGTTTCCATCTTTTATCCGTCACGAAAACAAGCATTATAGTAAATAAATATGAATAACTGCCTTTCTGGGTGTTTAAATACATCGCCAATTGGTAGATCAGAGGTCACTATTGCAGGGAGTCGACGAAGCGTAGAAAGGTGCATTACTCAGATGTACGCACTTGGCATTACATAAATAATGCAGTGCGTGGATGAACTTCATTGTGGATTGGTTTGTTTGCACATAAGTCTGTGTGACGCATCTAGTGCTGTAGTTTAGTGTGTATCGTTAGCTTCATACTTTCGCATCCAGCTGCAGGCACCAGATAGCTCTTGGGATCGAAAAGGTAACAGACTGCGTAAGTCTCTCCTGAATCTCCATACACACGACTCAAGCACAAACTCCTTGTGGTAGACTGCGGATACTGGGCACCGAGAGGCCTCATGTAACGTGCTGGAGATCGGGAAGTACGTCGGAGTCCCTGGGGTGCGGTATGTAGGGCTCACCGGCGTGTGGACACGCCCCGGCGCTCACTATTCCAACTCCCATCTATGGGAAAATAGACAAGGGAGTAAACCTTTGCTTGCGCACTGGAGAGGACACCCCACTGTCGCTGATCAACGGCAGCGCGACACGGGAGGCAGCAGTTACGAGTTGAGGCGTTTTTCCGACTTCACATATGTCGTCCACACTTCGCCAATGTATATGTGGCTGCTTAAGCCACAAGCTTGGTATGCTCGAAACTTGGTGTTCTCAGTGAGCATGCCCAACTCAACTGGCATAGGGAACGGGCGCTACGGGTTGCCTCCGACGGTGGGAGGGTTCATCGTGCCCCACTGATCAGCTATCGCCCGCCTCAAGCTGGGCAACCCCCGGCAAATAAGGTGCTGACCCGCCACGGTCCGCCTACTTCAATGTGTGTTTGAAGCTGATGGCATCTGCTCGACAATTGGACCGACAACTTCACACCAAGCAAATCAAAGAGAATAAAGAAGACGCCAGCTCTTCGACTAGCAAGCTGGAATGTCAAGACCATGTGTCCTGGCTTATCGAACGATCTCCAACAGATCGATGATTCGAGGAAGACAGCCATCATCGACCTCGAACTGAAACGAGACTCGCTTCCAATGGAGCCTGGCAGGGGAAGGATACTGAGGAACCAGCAGAAATTAAGGACCAATTCTATGAGAAAATAGACAATGCCACCAGAAGTATCCCAGTACTGAACATCTATTCGTGATGGGAGACGTCAACGCCAGAGTTGGTTCAGGCCAACTTGCCTGGGACACTACGGGATTGGTAAAATGAACGACAATGGCCAATGATTGTTGGGACTCTGTTGTTATCACAGCCTCTGCATCAGCAACTCGTTCTTCCTTACGAAACCATGCCACAAAGTGTCCTGGAGACATCCGAGATCGAACCACTGGCACCAGCTTAACGTAATCGTGACCAGGCTACTCTGGACAATGTGCTCATCATCCACAGTTTTCACAGTGCAGACTGCGACATTGACCACTCCAATCCCTTGTGTGCTGCAAGGTGCGTTATCGTGCGACACGGTGTCGCCCGACAAATCGGGACAAAATCGTTCATGTAAACTGGTCTATAAGTGTGTTATTATGTATATAGTATATTAGTTAGATTTATTTGTCAAATTGACAAATTTAATATTTCACTTAGCCATGAGGCCCTTGAACCTTGTGTTTAAATACGGATTCCTTGGTGCAATTAGAGGATAATGTATATTCACTGTGTACGACGACATAAGTGTATTACTGCTCTGGTCGAAGGTGTGGCGCATCTTCACTTTCGATCGTCATCTCCTTCTCTGACCAGCTGGTGTTGACCATTAATTGCCTTCGTTCAATATTTGCCCAAAAATAGAACCATGTCGATAAAGACAAACGTCAATATCCTACTACTCCTGCTGGCAGAATGGGAACTAACTCCTCCTTTGAGTACTTAACACTTTTTATTATAACATACGTCACTAAAATTAAGCGGTTGAAATAATTAAATACAAGCAGGCGTCCTCTTTTTCCGTCCGAGCTCAATTTACCCTTTAAAGACCAACTATCCATTTTAACGTTAACGTTCGTAGTTCATATTTTCCGGTGTTTGGTCAAGTACCGCGCAAATGAACAATGACGTCATCGACGCGGGTTTATGACGCACTTCCGTGAGGGGAACCGTCCAGTGGCTGTTTCAAAAGCGAAGATAATATCGACGGAGCTGTGCTGGAATCGATCGGACAACGTATCCCACGTATCTTAAAACGCATCTGCAAGTCAACTGAAGTAATGTTCGTCAGCTGCTTTAAGTTGTTGGTAGCCTGCTTGCTGCTGTTTCCTGCGGTGACCGAGTGTTGTCCCAAAGGGGGCATCGACAAAGCAACGCGTAACGTATACACTGTATTAGTGAAATGTAACTGGGCGACGTTTCACTAACATTTTTATGAGTTCACCAGCATGATTTCGTTTAAAAAAATATTTTGCTAATTATATCGAAACAGAAAGGTGTATTTCACAAAGAATCCACTGACGCTCCCACAACGGTCCCTGTTAACAAAGACGATTAATAAGCAGTTTAGATTATTTTCACTCTGAATACTCTCAATGTAATACATATGTAATTCCGTGGCGCAAGTAGAAACATTTAACAAAGGAAAAACGATAGTTTATTGTAGAAACTGTCGTACAATACGTACAATGATACGGGACATACGTTGTCATAATTCCTATACTGAAGGCATAAAGCCGCAACTGGCTGATTTTCCCTCTCAATGCATGAAATGCATACATAATTCCAAGGTGCAAGTAGAAAAATTTAACAAAAGAAAAACAGATTGTGCAGTTGAAGAATAGCAGAAACATAAATCACAGCAATACTATTCTCATAAATACACGCATTACAATTGCAACAATGAATGTTAATTATTTACGATACAAATATTATTTACTAACAAAAATCTATTGAGTTGAGATTTAAATGTTACAAATGCATAATACACAATACACTGTTTTTACCATATAATTCCATAGTTGGCTTATCGAGAGTCCAAACATTTTTTCATTATGTGTAACCCGCCCTCCTGAGATATGAGTTAACCTTGGTTTTAAATACAATCACGCTGCTAGTAGTCACACACTCTGTAGATAATTTGTTCAATTCATTCATTATCCTCTGTGAGAACGAGTACTTCTTGATATCCAATCTACGCTGATCCTTTACTAATGCTACCTCATGTCCTCTAGTTCTATTATCTTTCTTGAGTGAAAAAAGTATTTCTATCAATATTTTCATACCCATTCCATTAAAAACTTCAATTTTATATCCTCTTAATCTCCTTGTCTCTAAAGTTGTTAAACCACATTCTTTTAGACGTTCTTCATAAATAAGGTCTCTCGGTTCTGGAATAATTTTAGTTGCTCCTCTCTGTATTCGGTCAATATATATATATATATATATATATATATATATATATATATATATATATATATATATATATATATATATATATATATATATATATATATATATATATATATATATATATATATATATATATATATATATATATATATATATATATATATATATATATATATATATATATATATATATCCTTCTTACGATATGGTCTCCAAGCTTGTATACAGGAGGCCTAACTATTGCATATAACTAACTATTGCTGTAGGCCTAACTATGGCTTCAGCATTAATGCAGCCCACTTACCGTTTACCCATTAACATTATACCAATATACATAATAACATGGGAGTGTGAATGGAAGTATCCAGTTCAGTCTTGTTTACGTAACATAGATATAAACTGATGCCACTTTACCTAATAAATGTAGATTGCTCATTCATATGAAAACAAACCACCTTTCGTTGCTTACGTAAGAGGACTGGATCACTGAATACCCGAGATCTACCACTGATTGAGGCGTGTTTCGTTCAAGAAATCGCGCCTTCTGGTTTCGTCAAATATTGGCCAGGCTCAAATCTGACTGACCTTACCGATTTATACAGCCTTAATAAATATATATATATATATATATATATATATATATATATATATATATATAATTATTATAATTTCGATAGAGTGTAGTTATTAGTTACCTAATAAATGTAGATTGCTCATTCATATGAAAACAAACCACCTTTCGTTGCTTACGTAAGAGGACTGGATCACCGAATACCCGAGATCTACCACTGATTGAGGCGTGTTTCGTTCAAGAAATCGCGCCTTCTGGTTTCGTCAAATATTGGCCAGGCTCAAATCTGACTGACCTTACCGATTTATACAGCCTTAATAAATATATATATATATATATATATTATTTCGATAGAGTGGCGTTGTAGCTGAATGCAATGATGGTTTGATAACATCTGTTTTAGAATGTCAATATAGTGCGGATGTAAAAACCGCCGACGTCTCCGGGGGAGGAACTAACAACATCATAAAGATGAAGATTGCTGACGAAAGATGGATTACCCTTGACAAGTGGGGCGTTGACGACCTCGAACGAAACCAGTAACTATGTGCTGTGTGCTTCGAGCTTGTTTCTCCAAACTGATTCATAATCGGTGAAAGCAGTGTTCAACATGTCACTGGTAATTTACCAGTCGTTGAAAGCAGTAGTCAAAATGCAAGCCCGGGACATCATGTCAACGATTAATATAATCAGAATCAGAATCAATATATTATTCCCAACTTTTCAGTTGGGTTGTACATACAGTCATCATAAAGTACACAAAATCACGCAAGTATAATTTTTTTATAAAACACCGGAAATTACGTTAAAATAATTATTGCACATTTTGTACATAATAACAGTAATGCAATTACATTAAAATTACATATACTTTATATACATACATTATATACAGTCACTAAAACGAACCGTGAACGCAATACATTTAATAGGAGGCAGTTATATTAAAACTGACTGTATCATTATAATTACGTTAATAAACTCCATTCTAATCAACATATTCAACATAATTTAATTACATGAAAATATTACTTTAGATATTAAAATGATATGTTAAAACATATCTGATAAACCATTTAAGTGTTTTGACAATGTACCAAATACCATGGTATTAACGAGTTTTTGCAGCTATATTTGTTAGCCATTGGAACGGGTAGCTCGTTAAATTATCTCAGAGCATATGGAACAATTCGAGCGTCCGGTAGCAGCTTATTCAGTTTGTGGTCACCACCCGTCATTCTACCGAAATACGCTTTACATATCTCTTTGCGCCTGTCGTGCAGCGTTGGTATGTTTACCATCTGCAAAATATCCTCGTACGTAAAACCAGGAAATACAGTTCTGAGATACCGTTTTTGGATTATCTCGATGTTGTCCGATAAGTATTTAGGCAGATACATAAAAACCAGATCATTTTGATTGATTCCAGCGCGTTTCAACTGATAGATCATATACACCCTTTTGTTTGCATTTGCAACTATTCCATCTATATGTGCATTCCAACTTAAATCAGATGATATATTTATACCGAGAACTTTTGTTTGAGTAACTTTTTAAATATATATATATATATATATATATATATAGTGTTTTGGTCCAGAAAAAAATGCCGGAGGCCTTATTGACTTATTACATTAGGCATGAAAGTATTCCGAGACATGGGAATCGCAACTCATAACGAATGCTAACAAAACGAAGTTATGACGACTTGACTTGAAGCCAACTATTATGGCAAACAGAGCCATATTATAACATACACACACACGCACACGCACACGCACTAGCACACGCACACGCACACGCACACGCACACGCACGCACGCACGCACACACACACTATGTACAATACAATAAGGCCTCAGAAGCACCACGTGTTATTTCAGTTGCTTTTTGTATAAATAACGTACATGGTTAATACAGTTGTGTTGTGGTTATCTGCCACTAAGAGAGGTAACACGTTTCTTTCTTTCGCAGTATCGACACGTTCACGTTCTATGCAAAATGCTTCGACAAAGCCCCGTGCGTAACGTTGCGAAGTTACGGCTTAACTACGGATCCGTTGGCTTTTGGAATTTGTTCTTCCAGCGACCAATGGAAGTGCGAAAGTGTCAAACTAAAAATTACTGAAGTGGGTAGTGAAAGTGCGGGGTTCGCGAAATCCAACACCAATTGGGAACAACTGTACACGTACAATAGATGGTTCAATTGTGATTCCAAAGAACTGTGCCCGCAGTAGATGAATGTTGCACAACGTCTTCTTTTTTGTTATTTTTGTTATTATTCACGTGCGTCGGTGATATCAACTGTGGTGTGAACTCGGCAGAGATGAGCGACGTTTTCATTGGTGACAATGAATTCTCAGTAAAGATTTTATTCAGTAATTACAGCAACGTGGTTTTAATATTTCTGTCACCGAGGCAGTCATGTAGCTTGGGTCCAGAGGAAACAAACGCTGACCAGCCAGATGTCATAGTTATATAGCTTAGTTTTATTAAGTAGTTGTTTATTGATTAGTGCTGCACTAAAATACAACATGTTATAATAAATACTTTAATCGAGTTTGTAGAAAGTACATACCAAACAGTTACAATGCTATGTTGTACCATGTTAACTGGATACCGGACTGAAACTTATACCATCATATGATAAATTGGCCAACTGCTTAGCACATCTATCGGAGTACGCCATTGGTGTCACTTTCTGCCAGTACTATTTAGCTTATACTTGGAATATATCATGCGCTGGATAACCGACTTCTGTACACGATCTCGATAAACGACAGAGCGATCAGGAACCTCCATTTTGCTGACAACTTTTGATGGCTTTTGCGCACCCATTGTTTGCCTCAAATCATTGCGGGCCCACTTGAGCGCCTCCAGCGACCACATTTCTCTGGCCACTCTTTCCTGCCCACTTTTCACTGCAGGGACACTTTTGGGATGGGAAGCGGTTCCTATCTTTTAACATCGAGGTGCAACCTTTCATATCTAACATCGTTCAGTGTGCTCCCACAAACATCTTCATCCATTCACGGCCGTCTCCACCCACATCCATCCATAGTTCCTTCAGCCATCTCCGGCCACCTCTCCCACCATTCACGTCCGTCCGACTGTCTCTACAAGTAATTATGTCCATCCGCTGTTACGTTCACATCTGTCCTTCCGCACCAACGGTCACGCAACAGTGAGGCAACGAAGTAGCGAAGCAGCGAAAAGATGAATTAGCGAAGTAACGATCGAAACAGCGAATGACGAAGAAATGAAGCAACGAGATATTTCCATTGACTCTACAAATACGTGCGGGCATAATTGTGAAATACGAATATAAGAAGCATGGGAATTTGATAGAAATATTCAGGCATTTCAAAAACACAAGAAATGCATTATCTCGCTGGTGGTTTCACTGACAAAGCTAGGTGCCCAGTTATGGTTCTTTTTGATCTACGGGACTCGATGTGGCACTTTTAGTCTGTGATCGTCAGAATCATTATCATATGCTATGCAATGCTACTTCGTTTGATTGCCCCTCGACAATAAATTAACGTAACAAGTGACTGAAAACTTTACATAAGATCTAAATTTCATATTGAAATAACATCACAATTATTTGTAGCTGATGTCACTAGTAGCCGGTTTCAGGACTATCTTACTTAAATTTTTTTCTCGTTTTCAACTTTAAGAATCCGGTTGCCAAAAGTGACTCCTCGTTAATCTAACACCAGGTGGCACTGTCATGTGCCATTCGCCTTTGCTTTACTTCAAACAGTGTAATGATCGTGTAACTTGATTTACGTTATACTAATAACTGGAATGAAACTAGAAAACAATTAAGTTATTTATTCCTTCGATGAAATATGTCATGCAAGCATGTGTTTTTTTGCAACAGCCCAAAAACACGATTAGAAATGTTATATAATAATGTAACTTAGTTTGTATAGAAACATGCACAATAATATAATTATTATGACCACAGTCAATTTTCTCATCGGTGGCCATCACTACAATTACTAGCCACTTAGAAAACCTTTCCAACAATGTTGTCTGTGTTACGAATGTTTGGAGGCCATACAGCCTGCCACCCCTACCTAGTTGCTACTACTAACATATTGGACAGTTGGAATACGATCCAAACAATCATTATGTGTGCGTGCGTATGAACGTTTCGAGCCAACGTCTCAGGTCGTCCATTTCACAACTTATTGTTAAAAAAACTAAACTTATCTTTGACAAACGTGCTTTCTCTGTTGCTGCGCCTAGGTTGTGGAATGAACTCCCCATGACTGAAAACATCTGAAGCTATATAGCTACCTGCCGAAAAAAACTCAAGAAATTTATTCCAAATTGCATTTCCACCATAAATATTCGGTGGTAATGACTTTGGAGCGCCCCTGTTCACGATTATGCATCTATTTTGAAGTATATTCTACATATTCGATTGTCATTCGGGTAGGCGTAATGGTGATTAAAGGGAACTCATGTTTATTTATATATCAGTGATGTTCAAAAAGAAGTTATACATTAGGCATAAAATGGGGCATTCCGATGATATATTGAGTGAATTATACAACAATCATAGGTACTGTTTCTAGGAACACTCGAATTACCCTTCGCATTTGTTACTGTCCGTAACGCTTCGCGAACAATTACGTACAATTGTTGACAACGTCATACGTCTTTTCGTCGACTGTACGATCGAAGTTACGCAACACAAGGGCGAGGCGTCCGTAGACGTGACTATAGCGGCCAGTATTAGAATACGTCACACTTTCGAGATATATTATTAATAATAATAATTAATATTAAGTAACCTCTGTAACGCCTATATCATCAGGAACCTGAACTCAGCGGCACAGCAAAACAGAATCATTATGCATAATCGTGAACAGGGACGCGCAAAACGCATTATCAAAAATGAGGGACCAGCGAAAAGTTATGGTGGAAATGCACTTTGGAATAGATATGTTTTGGAATAGATATATGTTTTGAATTTTTCTTTCGGAAGATAGCTATAGTTTCAGATGTTTTCTAAGTGATGGGGAGTTCATTCCTGACCTTGTCGCTGCGACGGCGAAAGCACTCTTGCCCAAGTTAAGCTTAGTTTTAAGTACAATAATTCGTTGTGATATATAGGTGATCTGAACTGCCTATGGACATTTGAAAGACGCAGGAGACTGGTCAAGTGTGGTGGCTGTTGTGTAGATAGAGCACGATGTGTAAAAGTGCAGAGTTAAAAAATGATTCGGTAAGTAACAGCTATATAGTGTAACTCTTTATGTACTGGTAGTGATGGTGAAACCGAGGCTCCGTGAGTACCACACGTGCCAGACAATGTTTTACTTTAGCTAAGTCTATTTTAACAATGTCGCTTAGTAGTGAATTGCGATAGTTAAGGCGGCTACTAATTAGTGCAGTTTATATTGTTTTAGCAGTATAGATGAAGATAATACATGACCCCCGAATTCTACGGGATGATATGGTAGAAACAGGACTTGCATACTTGAGAAAATGCTGGATAAAGTTGAAATCACTGTCAAAGATAACACCTAGATCACGAACACTATCTGATGGGGATGTATCACTGATATATATATATATATATATATATATATATATATATATATATATATATATATATATATATATATATATATATATATATATATATATATATATATATATATATATATATATATATATATATATATATATATATATATATATATATATATATATATATATACTTTAGCTGGAAAATGACTGATGACCATATATTTCGTTAGTGTCAATAATAATAAAGTCTGTTTTGTTTTGGTTAAGTTTCAGCTTACTTGATTCCATCCAAAACAAAATGTTAGTGAGACAGTCACGTAAAGTCGAAAAAGATTCTTGTGTATTTGATTTTGAAAGTGACGTGTAAACATGTGTGTCGTCAGCATATACAGGTGATTACTGAGATCATGATTAATAACAACTTGAAATAGAAGTGTTGGACATGGGCCCATATAACACGATTTGTTAGGGGATTTTTTATGATAATGAGGTAGTAGAAGTAGCTATAGGCCTAATTGCAGGTGTGAAACACTGTAGTGTATAGTCAGAAAGTAGTGGTTCAAAGAAATAGTAGTCATGCATTTATCATTAATGACAAAATGCGATCGAATGCGAGCACTCTTATCTGTGAAGTATTTTGAAAAAAGAACTACACAATGTATCCAATGATAAGTGTTCAGGCGGTGCTATTAATTTCTGTCGATGTAGAATTGTGTTTACGGATTTCCACATCTGGCGATGTGTATTATACTATTGACTGGGAGCACCAAGTAGACTAACAAGGCATATATGTATGTATGTATGTATGTATGTATGTATGTATGTATGTATGTATGTATGTATGTATGTATGTATGTATGTATGTATGTCACTTAAAATTAAAGCACTGTGAGATCCTTCTTCGTGTAGCTATACTGTTGCAACAGACGGTCTGGTCTGTCTTTCGCGCACTGCCGCAGCTAGTGTACTCGTTTTATCATCCATTTGTAAAACCAAATGTAACGGGTAATGGATTACACGGTTACACTACAGACTCTTTTGCACTTTATGTTTCTATGAATTCGAAATTGTTGTTGATTTATTTTGTAAAAGCTTAATAACAATTATCTTCGTCGTAAATTCTGTAGAGTCGCCTGTTGGCGAATATAGACAATTTGGTGGAATACGGAATGTTTGTGATGAAAGTGGGCGATTCAGATAATGTGGGACATTTAAAAACGATGGGTGGCTGGCGGTAATAGGGTAGCGAACTATTGGAATTGGATTGGCGCCAGTTTGACATGGAGCAATTGCACAAGTCCGCTATGCCTATGCGGATGGACATAGGTGGTAATCCTGACGGCGAAACGGCACCTTTTCCGGGGCATTTCATAAAAATGTCAAATCCGCCGCCAGAACGACTGCAGGCATCTAACGGAGCTTGTTGGAATAGATCAACTTTTCCACAAATTCAAAGTCGTACCGAATTGACCCATTGTACCAGCTCCGGGTCTGAGACACAGATAGCCGCTTGTGAGGTTAACAAGCAAACTACTGCGACAAGACCCAGTCACGTATACATGATTATCTTATTTTGTCAATGGCAGTGCCCATGAATATTTTGCCAGCACGCGTTTCTCATAGAGTAAATTAAAGAAGTTACCTGCGTGCACAACAGTATTTGTCCTGGCCTTTGTAAAGTGAGGTGGCCGGAATTTGACAAACTAATAAAGTAGCAATTATGTACATACGTGTTTTTTGTTATTGCTCTCCCCTTTATCCCTGTAGTCCGGGGTGAGGCTGGCACTGATACCTCTTTATCCCTGTAGTCCGGGGTGAGGCTGGCACGGATACCTCTTTATCCCTGTAGTCCGGGGTGAGGCTGGCACGGATACCTCTTTATCCCTGTAGTCCGGGGTGAGGCTGGCACGGATACCTCTTTATCCCTGTAGTCCGGGGTGAGGCTGGCACGGATACCTCTTTATCCCTGTAGTCCGGGGTGAGGCTGGCACGGATACCTCTTTATCCCTGTAGTCCGGGGTGAGGCTGGCACGGATACCAGTCGTCAATTTTTTTTCTGCGTCATCACTAGTCTCATTTCATTACCGTCTCTACTAACCGTCTCCACTCCCCTCTATCTCTCGCCCTCATTCTCCACTCCCACCATATATTTCTTCACACAGTCCTCCCGCCTCGGTCTTCTCCTTCTACCCTCCACTCTAAGCGTATCCGCTCTCTTCGTCAACTGTAGGGATCCCGGATGATTTGGCCCATGACAGGTTCTACCCACACCAATCGATGGTTCGGGCCACCGGGCCCAGTTGTTTTGGCTCACTGCTGAAAACTTCGCCACTGTTGAAATCGGCTATGTACAGTCGATTCGGCCCACAGTGTTGCAGAATTCTAAGAATAGTCAATTCGGCCCACTAATAGATTTTATCAAAAATAAAATTATGATTGCACACAGAAACGTGTATACGCTATCACAGAGCAATATCCATAAGATAACGGAAAGCGCTTGACACAATAAATTTAAGGTTATCAACCGCTACTAAATATTGTCAAAGTTGGGAAATGTTTGTAACTTGATTAGGCATCTGACTATTGAATATTTAAATTGTAGTAATATTATTTTTGTTTATTATCTATTAGCATTTTTAGAGAATAATATTAATTTACATTTAAGCTTATTAACTGATTGGCTGATATCGTCACATTTTAAACTTGTGTTGTATTATGTTTATTCTTTGGTATATTTGGTATTATCAATGTATTAAAATGCTTTTATTGATTACTGGTTTAAATTGATGATTAAACCAACTGACTGCCTAATGTCAAGTTTTAAACTTGTTTTAGGCATTTTCAACTGTATATGTGTTTATGTTTAATAAAAAACAATTGAATTCATAACGCATATGTATGTTTATC
The DNA here is from genome assembly GCA_033239005.1 of Lamellibrachia satsuma. Taxonomy (NCBI): domain Eukaryota; kingdom Metazoa; phylum Annelida; class Polychaeta; order Sabellida; family Siboglinidae; genus Lamellibrachia; species Lamellibrachia satsuma. The sequence continues at coordinate 3,020,504 of BSQZ01000034.1, read as the reverse complement.
AAGATTCAAAAAAGACAATAATTTAACATATGACATTTCCCATTTACAATACGCAAGTCGCAAACAGTCGCTGAAAATAACGAACATAATGAGGTCCACGGACTCACTTTTCCAGTTAGAATACGATAGTTGTTTCGGCCCACGTAGCCTGCTGGCACCAGTACAAGTAGCATACACGGTTGATTCGGGCCGAACTCATTATGGGCTTAAACATTCAACACCCAACCATACCCCTGCTATTCTTTCTACATTTCCAGCCCACTTTAGCCAGTTCCTCATCAGCTTCCTCGTGAGACTCTCACACCAATTTCCTCCCTCAGCTCCTCCATTCTTCACTTGTCGATTCTTTTTACTCCCACAATTCTTCTCACCCAGTTATTCTCGCAAACTTGCAGCTTCTCTTGTTGTTTTTCTGTCATCACCATGGTTTCTAGGCCATATAAGTATGCTGGTGCTACACATGAGCTAAGCACCTTTCCTTTTGGCTTCATGTATATATGTTGTAAAACTAGCGTAGTATAATTCATGTATAAAAAAATCACGGTAGTAACATGTTTGTATGGATGTTATTTTTAACCAAATGAGATGTTTAATACTTATAAATACATTGTTGGTGAAACAGTGTCACAATGTATGTAAAACAATTGTTCAGTTAACCAATAAAAGTCACTGTACATTCTTTTCAACATTGTGCATGCAGTAAATTCAGAACGTGTTATCGATACTAATGTGGTTAACATTTCAGGAGACGACGCAGAACATCCTGGAACAAATGCTGCAAGAGCTGGACAGGGCACCTTTGATAACTTTCTCCGCAGTCAGTGGACCTGCTCGGAATGTGAGCACACGTCATGATGCAGCTGCTTTTCCTCTAGACACACAAGTCATGCTGAACAATCGTGGCGATCAAAATCCACTAACAAGACAGGGTATGAACAGTCAATGGTGTCATGACCGTTTCTACAACTCTAGTGGCACGTTTCAATATTCTCCCCGAGTTTCGACCACCGCTTGTCGGCATGATTTCGCAGGACGTCAGCAGGTAATTTTGTTAAATAGTCAGTAACAGAAATATGCCAAAAAATCACTTGTCCACTGGACAAATAAATTTTGAAATCTGTGTCCACCCAAAAGAGAAAATAATAGGCGAGATGAAGCGAAAATAAAACCTTTCGGATTCAACAAAAATAAATTACTTAATTTTAGGCATTTTTAGATGTAACAAATGCTGTTCAGCTGCAAGAACAAACATTTAATTATAAATAATTTACCAGCTAATACTGCACATTTATTATGTGTGTTTTTATTATTTGTTAACTGTGCTTGTCCTCCTTTTACTGTAATTTATCCTGCTTGTTTCGCAACTTATTATTTATCATTCTTATGATATAATTACCTTGGGTTGAGAGCAGCTAGTTATAGATATTCAGTAACAATTATTTTTCATTATATGGTGGTAGAGCGTCGGGCTTTCGGTTGAGGGGGCCAGTGCTCGAAACCACCTGCTGCCGTTTTGAAACTTGGGCATTTTCGTTCAGCCCACTTTGCCCGTGTCTTTCGGAAGAGACACTAAAAGCAGTTGGTCCCATCTGTCTGCTATCTGCACCAGGGGAAGTAAGGTCCCACACAGGTAAATGGAAAAAACATGTCATGGACTCCGTGCCTTAAAAGCTGGCGATCTCAATCTCAAAACTCACTATACTTCCTCCAAGTTTAGCTATGATCAGTTGTATAGGGAGTATCTCATCAATCATGCATGTATATGCAAATTTTATTAAAAATAAACTCTCTCTCAGGCAGTTGCCGATCGTGACGTTCCGTGCATAAGTGCAGGTCAGCGGGTGCCGTTGATGCCTCGAGGTGTCAACAACCTTTCATGTGGCAGAGTTGAGCCAGCACTGAAGGTGTTACAGCCTGCAGATGCTCCGTCACAAATGACAAGATCATTGATGGAACTGGCCCGTCTGGTTGACAATCCTCCAGTTGTCGAGCAGAATGTATTGCCTCCTGTTCTCCGAAGTCACAATTCATCCAAAACACAGCAGTGTAAGGTAAGTTGGCATGCAAGTTGTACAGTGCAGCGCTTAAAAGAACCATAGAAAAAAATTTCATCTACCGTAAATATTGTATTTAAAATCCACACCCATAATTAAAGCTGCACCCCAATTGTTCATTGATGTAAGACTACAACACGTAAACAACGTTTTTTCTCAAAACATAGGGCTAGTTAATGCATCAACAATATTGCTAGTTTTTGTTTGCAAGCTGTTATGATGAGTACGTTTTTAGTAGCTTACTCATCACAAAAAATCTACTCATCATTTGTTTGAGAAACCCAGTATATCGTTTGTTGCAGGCATTATTTATTGCTGCACCCATACTTGGAGAGGACCGTTTTAACCCAGCGTGTGGCAAATACTTCTGTAAAAAATTGAATTGGGGAGGCATCTTTAAGCCAAGAACTTCATACTGCCATTTATAAGGGGTCATCGCATAAGTTCTTAAAGTCCAAAAACATAGCATTACATATTGGTGGGTGGTGATTTGGTCATCACCAGGTTTTGCGGGACAAATGAATGCATTTTGATTGAGAATATGCGTGATATCTTTTGTCCCACTCCACGTATTGAGGGGGCCGGTGGTGATCTGAACCAATACTAAGCACTATTAAACACTTGTTTAAAGGGTCTAACAATAAGACACTAGCTAGAAACCTAGAATGCTTTTTCTGTGTGTACGGAAAGTTTTATATAAATTAGATGTTTAATGTGTCTCGCAAAGCACGCATAAACGAAGTTAATGAGATGAGCGATCACTTTTTTGTAGTGTCAACTATGATATGGGTTTACATTCAGTCAGTGATTTCTATGCAATGCTTCAGTATAATTTCACTTGCGTTACTATAGCGAGTGATGGTGATGTAAATTTTATAGAATAAAATGTATAATGTAGCGATTTTGAACTGCTAGCCTCTAGTGATACCACAGAATTCTCTTCGAATTCGGCTCTTTCGCAGCAGTTCAAACTACTTTCTGACTGAACCATGAAAATGACCACAGAGCCGAAAAACTTCTCGTATATCTACCATACGCATACACATATGACGTGATGAAACATTAGTCTTATTTCCAAATAAAGATCAAAATAAACGAAAACTTGTCATCTTTGCAGAGCAAAGGCTTACAAGATATAGCTAGCTTTTGTTTTTGTAATTTTTTATCATACATGGAAGTACGAATAGTGTTTGACGACATGACATGTGTATATGTACTGTAAATATATAACGAGAAGTTTGGTGGCTCTACGTGGTCGTTTTCATGGTTATGTCAGAAAGTAAACTTCGCAATAGCAGGAGTAGCACTGTCGGGTGGTGGTGATTTTGGCCCTCGGAGAATTTGGCCCAACTGCCATGTTGTTTCGGCTTGGTGATTTCAGTGACTGATATGACATGCAAGATCTACACAGTTCTACCTAGTAGCGGATTAGCCTTCAATTTAAGGGTTTGTTATTCCTGTACTTGTCATCAAAGAGATGCTAAGTTTAACTGGATACTGTTGAAGTACACTGCTTTGTCTGTTTCGTACAGTGAGCAGGTGTGAATACGAAAACCACTGTATAGATCAAAGCCCATATGCAGGTGGCTCTGTTGTATTCACAATACAATAATCACTTATCACTGTCATTGCTCTGTAGGAAAAGCATGAAAATCTGAAATATAGAAACAAGATATGATAATTGTAATTTAATTTATTTAAATTATTCAACTGTATATAATAGCATGTTTTTGGTGTAATATATTATACGATATGAATTTTAAGGATACAACAAATTGTCTAAGTTCTACTGATCGTCTTGTTGACTGTGTGTTAAATTGGAAAACAATATAGCGCTATATTTTATGCAAAAGGAAGCGAAAGGTATAAAAACAGTTACAAAGTAACAATTTCAGGTTAATGTGGAAATAAATCAATTAACAAATGAGAGAATAAATATAATGCTTTATTAACAGAGAGACATACATTAAACTTCATGTGCTTGCTACACAGTCGTTTGGACTGAGATCACTGTGCCTGTTGTGCTTTTGTTTACTAAACTAGTCCTCTAAGTAGTTACCCCGATTTCATAGAACTGCATATGCGCGTATCGGTTTTGCATGTCAGCCCTCTGTTAACTGGAGAAATCACCGGAATCTGCCAACGTTTAGAACACGTTATGAATAAACTACTGGCATTATATTCTTGATTTTAGTTGCACATGGTTAGTTTTTGTTATCTCTTTCAGGTGGATAGCCCCAAAATCATGAGTTTTGTTTCGCTTCAATTTTTACCTATGGGCTAACAGCATGTTATATGTGTGATTTGTTAATTATGTAAATAAGATTTAAAAAAAAACTGTAATCCTGCAAAGTACTTTAGTGGGGAAGTGTTTGCAGAATTTGACCTGTATTCAGGAAAAAGCCACATCATGATCCATTCTTATGTTGTCAATATCTGTTCTTATCTTATCTTGTAGCTCAAGTCTAGCTTGCAGTGCAGATTATAAGGTCATTGCAACATCAATGTAAACATGTTCTCCACATACTCCACTTCACATCAGCATCCAATGTGTGCTGTGATGTACAACAGCCAGTGTGTGCTGTGATGTACAACAGCCAGTGTGTGTTGTGATGTACAACAGCCAGTGTGTGCTGTGATGTACAACAGCCAGTGTGTGCTGTAATGTACAACAGCCAGTGTGTGTTGTGATGTACAACAGCCAGTGTGTGCTGTGATGTACAACAGCCAGTGTGTGCTGTGATGTACAACAGCCAGTGTGTGCTGTGATGTACAACAGCCAGTGTGTGCTGTAATGTACAACAGCCAGTGTGTGCTGTGATGTACAACAGCCCAACAGCCAGTGTGTGCTGTGATGTACAACAGCCAGTGTGTGCTGTGATGTACAACAGCCAGTGTGTGCTGTGATGTACAACAGCCAGTGTGTGCTGTGATGTACAACAGCCAGTGTGTGCTGTAATGTACAACAGCCAGTGTGTGCTGTGATGTACAACAGCCAGTGTGTGCTGTGATGTACAACAGCCAGTGTGTGCTGTGATGTACAACAGCCAGTGTGTGCTGTGATGTACAACAGCCAGTGTGTGTTGTGATGTACAACAGCCAGTGTGTGCTGTAATGTACAACAGCCAGTGTGTGCTGTAATGTACAACAGCCAGTGTGTGCTGTGATGTACAACAGCCAGTGTGTGCTGTGATGTACAACAGCCAGTGTGTGCTGTGATGTACAACAGCCAGTGTGTGTTGTGATGTACAACAGCCAGTGTTTGCTGTGATGTACAACAGCCAGTGTGTGCTGTGATGTACAACATCCAGTGTGTGTTGTGATGTACAACATCCAGTATGTGCTGTGATGTACAACAGCCAGTGTGTGCTGTGATGTACAACATCCAGTGTGTGTTGTGATGTACAACAGGCAGTGTGTGCCATGGTGTACAGCAGCCAGTGTGTGCCATGGTGTACAACAGCCGGTGTGTGCTGTGATGTACAACAGCTAGTGTGTGCCATGGTGTACAGCAGCCAGTGTGTGCCGTGGTGTACAGCAGCCAGTGTGTGCCATGGTGTACAGCAGCCAGTGTGTGCCGTGGTGTACAGCAGCCAGTGTGTGCCATGGTGTACAGCAGCCAGTGTGTGTCGTGGTGTACAGCAGCCAGTGTGTGCCATGGTGTTCAGCAGCCAGTGTGTGCCGTGGTGTACAGCAGCCAGTGTGTGCCGTGGTGTACAGCAGCCAGTGTGTGCCGTGGTGTACAGCAGCCAGTGTGTGCCGTGGTGTACAGCAGCCAGTGTGTGCCGTGGTGTACAGCAGCCAGTGTGTGCCGTGGTGTACAGCAGCCAGTGTGTGCCATGGTGTACAGCAGCCAGTGTGTGCCATGGTGTACAGCAGCCAGTGTGTGCCGTGGTGTACAGCAGCCAGTGTGTGCCATGGTGTTCAGCAGCCAGTGTGTATATTGCAGTTGCTTTGGCTAAGGGTTAATATGGCTTACCCTTCATGTTATATTGCTATGGTGTATTTTAATGTCTGCCTGATATTTATACTAAACAAATTCATTTAAAATCTGTACTAGTAATTTATTCTTGTTGATTTTAAGATTTAAGCTGAATAAGAAAACACATTTGAACAGTGTCTTTAAACTTGGCCGCATCAAGAAAGAGAACACTTCTGATTCAATGTTTGGAACTTGTGAATCCAGTACTTCAGCCAGTCAGTGTCAGTTATGAAACTGTGAAACTTAGTATGTCTCTTTACAATAAAATCAGATCATTTTCAATAAAATGCTAAGGTACATTGTTATGTATAGTCCAGTATCCTGTCCAGTATGCTGTCCAGGGGTTAAGACTGCTCAAAATGCATTCCTCGTTGTGGATGTTATTTCATCTAACAGATGTATGCAAGTTATATTTGATTGTGTCAAATATAATAGATATAATGTATGAAATAATGCTTTACATATTTACCAGGTATGTGATTTTTATTGCGTTCATTTGAAAACATAACAGATGTCTGCTGTGTGTGCAATATATTTGCAACAACCTCAATCACAATATGGTTTTTAGGTCAGCGAAGGTTTGGCATATTTGATATCACAGAAAACATACATTTAATAAAAAATTATATTTAAATGTTGAGTCCACTTGGTTGTGGAATGGCCCTTATATGTTGAGGTATGTACGTGTGTATCGAGGATGTTGTGTTTGTTTTATAGGCATTGGGAAAAGACTTCTCGGTCAAGACTATGACCCCAGGGAAGAGGCCTGAGAGACATCCTAAGCCTAAACTGAAGGGATCAGTGGTCAATGCCTCGTCAAGTGTTAAACCCAATGACACTGTCTCATCAGAGGTTACAAATCAGGATAAGTACAAAGATTCCCGCTGCAAACTTACGACCAAATATGGCAACGTTTATGTGGATCAACAGGTCATCGGGATGTTGAAGGTCAACCAGTCAGGACGGTTAGTGAGAAGCCCTGTCATCATACTCGAACGACTCAACAAGTACAAGTTCGCATCAGGGTCATACCAGGTATGTACATACATGTGCACTTCCAAAATAATAATGTTGATAAATCTATGCAAAAATAAGTATAACATATTCATTAATATATCAGAGGTCATTAAAACACTAGGAATATGATACATTCACTTTATTCCTCATATAGATTAATTTTAAAAGATGTTTCTTATGTATGCAGTGACTCTCGTTTTGTAATGCTGAACCACAGAATGAAGACCAGGATAGAAGGTAGAAGTACAGAAAATTACCCCAAAAATGGTTTCCTATCAAAGTATGGCCTTGCATACGTGTATTTATACATGTATGCACACATTATAACAATTTCAATTATGCATATTTTCATACCCATTCAATATCTTAAAAACTTTTGATCTCCTCTTAACCTCCTTGTCTCTAGGGTTGTTAAACCACTTTCTTTTAGGCGTTCTTCGTAACTTTTGGTACCCCACTCAAAATTCTGTTACCCCATGCTGTCTTCTGTCAGTCAGCCATTTCTATATCCAGTCTATTATGCCGTCCCCGATACCATGTGTTTTTAATTTAGGTAATAATCGGATGTGGTACGTTGTAGAAATCTTTCTGAAAATCTAAGTAGATAATATATACTGGTAATCCCTCGTCTATCCACTGATTTCTTACAAAAACAAAAAACTGAAACCGCTGGACAAATTAATGAATTGTTTTTGAATGGGTCCAGTAAAAATTTTGTGGAAGAATGCATAGATGTGATCAGAGTCGATTCTTTGGATGATTTTAACAAGAATATGCCCTCGCACATTAAACCGAATGTGCATACTGCTTAAACTATTTACTCACTACAGATCTGAACATCAACGAACCTGATTCCCGATGGGCTAAATGGATGGTGTAAGCAGTTGTAAGTGAAATATTGCTATTTGCGTCATTAATAACCGCTAAATCTGATGTAGTTTACCAATTGTTTTCAGTCAGTGAACAAGAGAAGACGCACTCAACCGAAACAACTTTTGGCATATATTGATGATAGCAATTCTGACGCTGGTGGTGTCAGCGACACGTCAGACTACGTTCCGTCAGAAGACGACAACAATTCAAACATTGATGGCTCAGACGGTTCTACAAGCATACTCGATCCTCTTGAACTTGCTGAGAAAACAGGACTGGATTCTGATTACTCAGGGACCTCTTCAGATGCTGCCGATTTCTCTACTTGTGATGACGATGGTGACAGCAGTGATGGTGATGACAATAGTGACAGCAATGGTGGTGATGACGATGGTGACAGCAATGGTGGTGGTGTCGATGGTGACAGCAGTGGTGGTGATGACGATGGTGACAGCAATGGTGGTGATGTCGATGGTGACAGCAGTGGTGGTGATGACGATGGTGACAGCAATGGTGGTGATGACATTGCATCAGAAATATCCGAAAACCTGAAACATTAACAAAGCAGCTGATACTGATGACAGATGATCCTGAAATCTGAAGTCAATGACTTACTTCAGCTGCTGATCATGTGGTGCTGCCATTATTTCGCGCTAGAATCGCTACTTTATTTTGAAAATAATCTCAAACAGAACGGCAACACAGATCTGCCGTCATGAACCTTGCTTTATGAATCAGCGTATAAAAAAGTAGGGGGATTTTTGGGAGGAATTGTGAAATGTTTGCCACGTTATTTGTTGAAAAAAACTCCACTTACACATGGCATCATCTGAGTCACGGCATCATCCATGTCATAGATAGGTTTCAGTAGAACAATGAAATGAAATAACTGCAAAAATGTCTCCTCGTTAAATCAAGAACTTTTAAAACTTTACCCAGTGTACAGTATTGATTTATAACATGCAACACGTGATGCACCAACTCTAGTCAAGAAGTATTCATTTTATGGTTGGTTTTCTAACTGTACTAGCATAACTAACACCTTGAGTTGTTCATTGTTGCATCTGGGCAACAATGATTGTTTTGATGTTTAGTTTGTTGTATTCATTTATTTTTTAATATAGACTATCTACAGCAGAACATGACAGTTGATTATATCTGTCCCTGTAATAGGTGGCAGCACAGTGGTGCACCCGAACTAAGTCCAGTCGGTGAAAATGCAGTGACATTTGTTTTATTTATGCTTTGTACAGTTATTTAATTATCCTTTCTGCTATGTTCTTTATAGAGATTAGTCCATAGCAACCATTTAGGTTGCTCCTTGCGTGGTTTACCAACAGGTAAATAACCAAATAGTGATACTGCTGTACCGACGCTATTGCATCTTGTGTATCATATTAAAGATTATTGTACATTCAGTAAGCCCTATAATGTTGGATCACAACCACTGCTTCAAAAATCGCACCCAACTGTCGTAGAAAGTCGATTCTTGTACTGCGATATTGTGTCGACCAACATATTGGAATAAATCACTCATGTGAACCAACCCTAAGCGGTACAACAATGAGTCGGTAGGTGCAGGGAGGACTGATGAAGTCCACATTGAGTCAATTAGACTCGTTATTACGACATGTTGGACTGTGTGGAAAGGCAGGAGCCCTGATGTTGAATTGCCATAAAATCATCATGTAAAATGATTTAAAATCCTTGCATTGAGTTGGTATTGAATCATTGTCAATTTGTTGGAAATGTTTATGTCCAGTTGGTATTGAATCACTATGTAAAATGGCTGGAAATACTTACGTTCAGTTAATATATACAATCAAACTTTGTGGTTTAAATACAAACTATCACTAGCAATGGCTTATTTGAAGCATAATTGATAATTTTCATTTTGCATACATTTACATTATACTGCTGTTTGTGTATGTTATATATGGGATGTTTTCAGTAACTTACATAAACATGTTATTAAGAGTTGGTTGATATATTAGATCAGCCATTTTCTGCACACATGTCCGAGATTAGTGTAATAATTGGTAAAGTGGCAGGTAATTTTCATTATAGCCAAAACATTTGTGCCGGTCAAATATTACCTTTGGGTCGTTCAGATATTACCTTTGTGCAGGTACGAAATAAAGGTAAGCACATTGATTATTAAACAGTAATAAAAAAAATTAAAAACTTTTTTACATATGAACAATGCATACCTGCCAAAAATTACTATGTGTCATTGTCAGAATGTTTAATTGTCATATTTTATCATAAGATTGTTGCCATTTTGAAATCATAATGATTGACATGGCGAATTGTTGCCATTTTGAGATCATAATGATTGACTAGGTGAATTGTAGCCATTTTGATGTCGTGATTGACTAGCCAGATTATTGCCATTTTGAAACCACAATGATTGACATGGCGAATTGTTGCCATTTTGAAAATCACGATTGACTTGTTTGAAGACAATCCTTAACATTAGTTTGCCAACTTTTAAGGGTTGTACCACCAAATTGACATTACAAATCTCAGTATTATTGAGTCACAATTTTGTTCATATATCTTCAGTAAGCATGAGTAGGGACAATGTTGTGTCATACAAGTGATGCATTGTCAGGTATTGTCACTCCGAGTGTCATACACCCAATGCTGATAACTTACACTGTCATTGTGATAATTACTGTATTTTACAAACATATAGTACATTTTACAAACATAGTACATTTGAAAACAATTTGGGCCATGGAAAAATGTCACGGAATCTGTGCTTAAGCGTACACCAACATTTTTTCTCTAGACAGTAAGGTCATTGTTTAACACTAGTGGTGTCATTTGGTGACTAATGTAGAAAAGTGGTGCCAACCATAATGAGGGGGACAGTGTATTAATGGGTAACTTCCCTTTGAATGTTGTTAGTTCTACTTTATATTGGAAAGTAGGAACATTTGTAAACATTTAGTTGTGTTGATATTATTTAAATCATATCCTACTACTGGTTCTAAACTATAAGTAATACAGGCAATAGCAGGGAATATTACATTTGGGATGGGGATTTAAAGGGATATCCTGACTTCCATCTCTCGGGATGAGACAACCATTGTAAGTGTCTAGCAACCAAACTTAATGTTACGTCAAAATCAGTACCATACTTATAATTGTATGTATCGTTTTTGTACTTGTATTATAATATTATAACTAGTTACATGAATGTACCTTACTATGTGAATCATAGGTTTAAGATGTGAATCATAGCTTTAAGATTTCTATTTCAATACAAAATGTTTTGCTACTCCTGTAATGTGTTGCGTTGTTTGTATTGCAGTACTCTATGTAGCAGTCACAGACATAAATAGAACAACCGTTAGTAAAACAAGCCTGCTGAGCCCTTACCGGTTGACACATGATATAGCGATGCAGGCACAGACCAGTGGCATCCATACTATTGCATGGCAAGAACCTACTGGAGGCGCAGTGTTTGTACAGTATAGCACCCAGTCTTCATCATAAATCACACCAGCATCTACTAAATATCTTCAGTTATTGAGTGTAGTAAATGTCAGTGGGTTAAAATACATGTCTCACTAATGTGACTGTTAAATCACAATAATAATATGTAGGCTACGGGTGGTAAGTTTATGCCTAAATTAAGAATAGACCACTGTAAGGCTAGTTTGTAAGATGACATTTTTTTATTACAGCTTAACTACTTATACACCTGGTCTTTGTTTCAACAACAACACAACACAAAAAAATAGCCAAACAAAATATAAGCCACTGTCTTGATGTTGAAAAGGGCAAGTATGTCACTTATAACACTTGCCTAATTACCATAAATATAACAAGAAGCAAATAATTGCAGTATGCAACATGCATGATTACAACTTAACTATTTATATTTCAATATGAATAATGAAATATTAGTGTTTAGGCTAGATAATCACTGTAGCGTGGTTCAAGAACATCATGTAAAGACCAGCATAAACAAAACAGTTATTTTTTGTAGCTACAATAATATCTATATATATATACAGCCAAGCTGTTATATTTATACTACGTATAGCTAACCAAAATGTTAGCAGTGTATTTTTTTAAAATGATGAACGTTTCTACAACATATTGTACTGTTCACAATATTGTACTAAAATGATACAAAACAGAGTTTCTCAGTCATTGCACAATTTACTCTCCTGATCTAACTTCTGTACCACAAAATGTCAACCAAAAGTTCAAAATATAACCAAAAGAAAGAGCAGAATTAACACAAAAGTTAAGACCAAAAATAAAAGATCAAAGAAAAGATGGTATAAAAGACGGTATTATAGACGTCTGGCCACAATCAGGAGTGAGCCAGGACTTGCATTAGCCTGTACAAATACAAACAGAGCAAGGAAGCTATTTGCATATCATAGTGTCCAGTGTAAGATAAGGTTAACATAAACATCTATTAAGCACCATAGCACAACACACTGACGCTGTTTACAATATGGTCTGTAAAAAACTTGTTATCTTATTCAGTACCAATATATAATATTATTGTTTATCCATAAATTCCCTGCATACATGTAATAGTATAAACTCAACAGTCAACAATGTTATTTGTCAATTTCACATGTGTATTGCCCGACTAGCCTAGTGGTCATTCCACTGTTGTTTACAAACAAGTCTTGGACACTGTTCAATGCACAGGTCTCTAGGGAATGGTCAAGATCAGCCCACTCCCAGCCACCTCCTAGGGCAATTAATTATTGTAAGTTCAAAGGGAGAGAGGGCACCAACCTGATCCTGGCTTAACTGTAGAGACAGTTACCTAATACCTTAGTACATGCACAATCTATCCATGCACTTTATATCAAATCTCTCATGTTAACTATAACAGTAGCACTACTAAACATGATCAAAACTGAACTTTCTAAAGTGTTCTATACATGTATCAGCTAATGACTGAAAGTAGTCAAATCTGGGAATCTCCATATGGCAATCACCCTATATGCACACATGCATGCATGTACCCCATTAAAAACCTATTAGTCAACGGTCAACATCCCTGTGATGCATGCATATAGACCACCACGGGTGTTACCGATCTACGCCTAACCTAAGTTAAATACTTTCACATGCTACAGTTATACTTGTCAAGTCATGTTCACATTTTAAACAGTACTACCCTATGTTATAACAGTGGCTGGAACTGTTTCTGTCATTCAATCAGATGCCGGCCGGTGGTCTAGGCCTGCTTCCCGGCAATTAGCTGGCTCATTGCTCTAGTCTATAGGGAATGATTAATTATGTAACTATGACTGCAGTACTTTGTATGTGAGTTACTCTTGCGACAGAGTTCCAGTCATAGCACCCTCGAAAAAGTGCAGGATCTCAAATTACATTTTAAAGTTTTTAATGGAATATTGAGTCCAATGCAAATTTCTATCTGAATTAGTCCTAGAAATGTACTGTCCAGAAAGCAGACTTCATTTTCATCTGACATGTTTACATAAAATAAAAAATCAATCAACCATGAGACAATTGGCAAGATCGGCAAGATTCCTTGGTGACAATTTCATTAAAAAAATTGGGATGGAACTCATGGAATTCAATGTATTTCAGGATATCTTCCTGCTTTGAAAGAATAAAGGAATTTAAAGGAATATTTAACAAAAGGATTTTTAAGGCAAATACGAGTAATTTATGAGTACTTTGTAAGTATCTGCCTGCCTGAAGTTATTTGATCACTTTCTGTATGTCATAATATAAATGCATTTAGGATATTTCGGCCATGCACATTCAGCCATGGATGTTTCAGCCACAGGATTGTTTTACTATATTTCTTTAATAATAATCAGGGGGTGTCTATATGATTCATGGAAGATTTAAATGAGATGAACGAACACGAAGGTTTTTGATCTGACTGAAACATCAAAGGCACTTGTAATCTTCAGAGTATTGCTGCTATTGTTTTATGTTGATCATATCTGTTTTTAGCCACTGTTATTCTTTTATGTTGATCATATCTTTTTTGAGCCACTGTTATTCTTTTATGTTGATCATATCTGTTTTGAGCCACTGTTATTCTTTCTTGTTGATAACAATATAAGTTTTGAGGCCATCTTTTTATCAAGTGAAATAGATCAAAACATGCTACAGGATACACGATATCATATTTCTATCATACAACTATAATAAAATAAATATTCATACTCAAGTACTTTTGAAAGTACTCATACACTATCTGGGATGAAGTACTCATTACTCATACATCTCAAACTAGTTGCATTCGAGTACTTTGGTCTGGTACCCTTCCCAACCTGTTTTAAGGGACGGAACAAGAATGAAGGAATTACCGTTAAAATAAAGTTACGGTATGACCACTGCAGTTCTTTGATTCTGTTACATTTATTAATCAGCAGTTTTAAAAATAATCGCAACAGCTAACACTCTTACCATTTATTGATTTAATTATTTTCACACACGACATATGATGCTATGTTTTAAATAGTTCTTTACCACATATGGAGGTACACAGCAGGTAAAAACACAACAGATTGTTTAGTTTGGATCTGTAATACAAATGCAGCAGTTATTTCACCTGAATAAAAACAAGCACAATAGGGGATGGATAATTATTCGTTTCTCCATGGGCGACCATGTCCTAGTACCGTACGCAAAATAATTATATGGATATTATCACAATGGCACAAGTTGTATATCACATCACTGACCTGCTAGTTTTCATAAAATCCTACCATTTTGTTACCAAGAAAATTATCACAGGAGATGCTCCCATCACATCTTGCCAAACCCGAGGATTTTGTCTACAATATCTACACGGGATCCTTCCGTTGCCGACACCTGTAGCCAGCCACCAGAAATGTAACGCTCTGATAGCATAACTGTTATTGTCCTGTGTGCCCATTTCCCTGTTCAAAATATCTTTTCCCGGGAGCAAAAATCACAAAAGGGTGGCACTGTTTCAAAAGCACCAATACTTCATTTGTATGGCATGAACCCGGAAGTAAAATAGTGATCTGTTCCCGTTATGAGGTTACTCTAATTTCCACGGGTTAACAAGATTGTCATGTAGAGACGAATACAAGCCAATGTGTGTAAATGTGTTGGGCTCAACAAGATACGCTTTCTTGCCGAACCTCTGCAGTAACTGGTCCAGTATTGTGTCCTTGCCCACGTACCGTGAACATTTAACCTGACTGAGGTAGCGAACCACGTCAGACGCCCCATGCTTTGGGAACAACATCGCGGGTGTGCAGCAGCTCGGTGCGGGGACATAGCTGTAGAATTCCAACCCAAATAAACTTCTCAACCACACCATATTGCCTCGACCTATCGCCATGGCAACCAGAATAAAAAATAAAATGAGAAGTAACCAGGTTGTGTGCAAATCATAGCTACTGCAGTCTGGTTTTAAATACCAATATATAAGTAGTAATAATGTTCCAGTGACAGTACCGAATGCGAGAAGTCCAGGGATACGCTCAGGTTCAATGCTGTAATAACTTAGCAGCCATTTTGGGTGGAAAAACTTTACGTAGGTGACATCATCGGTACTCGTTACCAGGCGGCCATGAACAAATTTTTTATCAAGATGCTTTCCGATTACATGTTGCAGGACAGAAAACATGTTCTTCTGCGGAAGTGCATCGTCTTCTATAAGAAATACATAGCGTGGCCGGTAAATAGCAAGTGACTGGTTAAGACAGAAGATGTAATCTTCCTTTTCTTTTTCTCGGCGGATCGTAAGAGTCGTATATCTCTTCTTAAACCGGTTGAAAATATCAATGATGCCGGAAAGTTGCTGAGCTTCAATGTATGAATCAGGATCTGGGTCGACATTGCACACAGATAACGAGATGTTATAGTGGAATCCGTGTACTTTGGCATCATGCCAATATGCAAGTAGTTTGGCGACGACCTGGGACAGATATCGTGGTTTGTAGCTGTCGAAAAGTTGCCGATTTCGTGACACCGTCACAACCATGATTGCCACATCAATGAACAAGTGGTTGCTATGTGCCATCCTGGCTTCGGGTACATCTCTCGTGCGATTGACAGTCGACAAATACGTCATGGACCAGTCAAGTCTTGCATTGTTATCAAGTCGTATTCGCTCTTGAGCTTCCTTTGCAGTTTCACCCTGATGAAAATAGATCGAGTCGGTCATGTTGTGGAACATCAGTGGCAGTACAACGAGGAATGTCATGAGGTAGAGGAGCACAAATGATTTCCATCTCAACACGCTGGCAGCCAGTCGGCGAGTACACACATCCAGGCACGACTTGGCCTGGTGGAGACATCTGCAGGCCATGATGTGAACTAGTCTTGCAACGACGATATTCCAGACTTCATCACTGACACGTTCACCTGCAACAATGTAATGAATATACAGTGGCAGTTTAGTGGTGTGGTCAATAAGGAGGTGTGCAGACATGCCTCATGGTGCGGACACACCCCACCTTCCCCTACATGCCTCAGGGTGCGGACACACCCCACCTTCCCCTACATGCCTCAGGGTGCAGACACACCCCACCTTCCCCTACATGCCTCAGGGTGCGGACACACCCCACCTTCTCCTACATGCCTCAGGGTGCGGACACACCCCACCTTCCCCTACATGCCTCAGGGTGCGGACACACCCCACCTTCCCCTACATGCCTCAGGGTGCGGACACACCCCACCTTCCCCTACATGCCTCAGGGTGCGGACACATCCCACCTACCTCTACATGCCTCAGGGTGCGGACACACCACACCTTTCCCTACATGCCTCAGGGTGCGGACACACCCCACCTTCCCCTACATGTTTGATCAATGTGAAATTCCCTAAATATATACATTTATTTTAGACAAAACTCTGTGTGTACACATACGCACGCACGCACGCACGCACACACGCACGCACGCACACACACGACATGTCAATGACAATGTCATCCATTAACAGTACAGGTAAAAAGTAAACAAAAGTTATTAAACAGCCTAAACTGGATGATTTGTATTCTGATCTGGGTGAATTAAATCGCACTTATTATATTTATTTGCGTTAAAGTAAATGTATTGGCGCGCCAATGCAGTATATGTGCATTCAAAGGCCACGCTTACGGGTTACCGTCAACACAGTCGCAATCTGTAGTGACCACGGGCAACTGAATCAGCTTGAGCCCCTGTAACTGATATATATATATATATGGTGTACAGTGATCTCGGCCTTTCGGGATCTCGGCCTGAGTGATCTCGGCCTGTTTTGGTGAACTCGGCCAGAGACCTCGGCCTGTGCGGCAGTGAATTCGGCCTGTACAGCAGTGAACTCGGCCTGTCTTTGATTACGGGCCTTGTTATAGTAATGTAGGCCATATTTATCGGTACAAGAAGTTGTATCATGTATTTATTGTTACGATAAACAATGTTCAATGCAATAAAGATGTTTTTAGACGATCGGTCTTGATCTTATTCTTAGCCGATATAGGTGTATAGGCGCAATGACTTCACAAACATAATATCCCGTTAATATTTATCATGTCATCGGTTTTAAAATATTATTTGTACGTTAAAAAAGTGATGGTCATAGTAATGTGCTTCCTACTCTTGCTTTGTTTTATTGAGCTGATCTTGTCATGTTGTCTCTTTGATTTGTGTGAGTAAACATTGTGTAGAAGCAGGCGGTAGTCATTGGCTTTCTACTCTTGCATTGTTTCATTGCGCAGATCTGTTCGTGTTGTTTGTTTGAACATGGCCTCTTTTTGATGTTGTCGACGATTAGGCCTACAAAAGCTTAAGTTAAGCCCTACTAATTGCGTGGGCCCAGATCGACGCAGGCCGAAGTAAGATCGACGTGTTCCATACAGATGATTGGTTAGAATGGGCTACGATTGGTAAGAAGACGTTTTTGACGATCAAATCAGTCGTGATTTTATTCTTAGCCGATATAAGTGTCACAATGACGTCACAAATATAATATATTGCTTTGTTTTATTGAGCTACTATTTATATTTTGTCTATCTTTGATTTGTGTGCGTTAAAAATGTGTAGAGGCAGGCTGTAGTAATTGGCTTTCGACTCGTGCATTGTTTCATTGAGCTGATCTTTTCATGTTGTCTTTCTTTGATTTGTGTGCGTTAAGAATGTGTAGAGGGAGGCTGTAGTAATTGGCTTTCTACTCGTGCATTGTTTCATTGAGCTGATATTTTCATGTTGTCTGTCTGAACATGACCAAAGCTGAAGTTAAGCCCTACTAACTGTGTGGCCCCAGATCGCCGTGGGCCGCAGCAATAGCGAAGTGTTCCATAAAGATGACTGGTCAGAATAGGCTAAGCTTGGTCAGAATCATAGCCGCCACCCAGCTTTATAAAGAGGGGAATATCGATGACTAAACACTGGGTTCACTTACAAGCGCGAACGTACGATATTTGAATTGCTCGTGAAAGTACAACTATAACAGTTTAATAGTTTGTAAAATTACGACAACCAAGGTTTTAAGTGTTTGTGATCGTGAATCTGCTTTCCCGCCATGAATCGCGAGTCGTCCGTTGCTTACGGATCGTGCATAAACGCCAAGAGGCTCTGTTGTGCGACGGGTGCAATTTATGGCAACAAAGAGTGTGCGGGACAGGTATGTTGCGTGCGTTGTATAGTCGTCTTCACTATTGATAATATACATAAATAATGACAACCCGAAAGTTAATTGCTATGTGGCGGGATGGCAAAATTTGTCTAAGAACATCAGAAGTATTGGGTTTCTTAATATTTTATCATAATTACGGCATACATTTATTCATGTGAATTTGCAGGTGTCAGCAGAGCCTTCTATAGGCAGCTGGTAAAGGGTTCGGTTGACTTGCCTCAATGGAGGTGCTGCAAATGTGCACCAAAGGTAATAATTTTGTGCACAAAACCCGTGGTTATAAAAAGTTTTCATAATGTGATTGCAAATATTCAATACATATAGATATTTATATGAGCATAACTACTGTGCCACTTTCTACATTTCAGGATCACCACAATTACTACTGCGTGTATCAACTTTGACTAACTAACATAACGTTTGTGTTTTAGTCCAGCCAGTCAGATCGTGACGGTTGTTGTGAACAAGCACCTCGGGGCGGTGCCGTGTCCGAATCTACCCGGTATGGACTACCTGGCACGGAACGGAAATTATGCAAGGCAGAAAGCTCGTCCCCGGGATCCCGTCGATCTGGATTTCTCCATGCAGGAACAACACATCGCTGATGTCATCACGGATTCAATACTAAGACCAAGCAGCAGATGCCATTCTATCAACTGATTAGTCAGCTGTACGAAGAAGGTGCACATGTAGGCAATTCCACACTGTAGCTGACAATACCAGTACTATAAATGAAATTGTGTAATTTAATTTAAACCTTAACATAATGTTGCCATGTTCATTTCAAGTAACGTCATGTCGGACATAACTATAATAAAAAGGCCCGTTATAGAAACAGGCCGAGATCGCTGTCATATAAGTCAGTCCGACCATGCAATAGTGAACATTATTGAGTCGATTATATAGCAGTTATCACAGTACATAAGTTTTTTTTACAAACACTTATTTCTGGCCAACAAGACAAGAAGAAGTTTTATTTAACGTCCGTTTTTATAGAAAATTACAGGCCGAAATCACTGCCACACAGGCCGAGTTCACTGTCGGGCACTTATTTCTTACCAACATCACGCCGTCAAACAGGCCGAGATCGCTGGCTATACAGGCCGAGATCACTGCTGTACAGGCCGAATTCACTGCCGCACAGGCCGAGGTCACTGGCCGAGTTCACCAAAACAGGCCGAGATCACTCAGGCCGAGATCCCGAAAGGCCGAGATCACTGTGAACCATATATATATATATATATATATATATATATATATATATATATATATATATATATATATAAGGGTATGCAACTAGGAATGACCCCACTCACCTTTCAACATCCGTATCTCGGCGTTGCGATGCGTAATCCGAATACTGTGACCTTGCACAAAACCGCCACGTGTTTGACCTTTGCAAGAGGATTGTCGACGCACACCTGTCACCTGCTGTAGAATGTGTCAGACTGATAATTGGCTCCTTTTGTTGTGTAGATTATTTGCCTAACAAAGCATTTTGCACACCTCACTACCCAACATGCACCTCACTTCCGGTAACATTGTAACGTTAACGCATGCAGGGCGGTCTCAAGTCTCAAGTCTCAAGTGGTTTACTCCAAACAGCCCAAACTTGGGCTAACGCAGGAGTTTGTGGTGGACTGTGCGCATGCGCTGTGGGTGGTACATTCATCATTAATGTTGCTGAAATGGTTTTTATTTGATAGTTTTATTTATTTTATGTATAGGATGTTTAACGAAATTTTTTAATAGGTTGGTTGTGTGTATGGACACTGTCGCTGCCTTGCCACATGCACACATAGACAGTCTCCATACCCACACCCTGGATAAATTTACGCTGAGCACTGTGTTTTAAAGGCAGTTTAGGTGAGGAGGTGTGGTGAAAGGGAGTTCCATAATAGCTTCTTGAAATGATTTTGGGTTTTTTATGTTGGTAATTTTTGATGGAATCATATTCCATATGCGAATGGCTCTGGGATAAAATGAAAAGACCATTGCATTTATACGACACTTGGGGGCTATGTATTGTCCACGGGTTCGAGAGCGAGTTAGTAGACCTGAAGGGGGTGATCTCAATAATGTTGTTTAGAATTTTGTAGAAGGTAGTGGCTTGTTTGATAATGCGCCTTCGTTCGAGGGTTGGCCATCCAAGGGCAGTAATTAGATCTGCTGGATTTGTGTTTCGTCTGTAGTCATTTTTAACAAATCTGGCAGCAGAGTGTTGCACTCTTTCAAGGTTTTTAATTTGTGAAAAGGTGTGGGGATTCCATATGGGTGAAGAGTACTCAAGTTTTGGCCGGATTAGCATGTTGTAGGCTGTTTGTTTAACTTCGGGTTTACATGGGCCAAGAGTTCGTTTAATCATGCCTAAACATTTCGAAGATTTTGAAGTTATGTCAGTGACGTGATTTGTCCAGGTTAATTTGGAATCCAATTTAACTCCGAGGTATGAGTGGCTGGATACGGTGGATAATGGCTGGCCAGAAAGCGAGTACTTGTGTGTGCTGGGTTTAGTTTTGTTTGTTATTGGAAGGTGGACGCATTTAGATACATTAAATTCCATTTGCCATTTGTCTGACCATGTTTGGAGTTGGTTTAGGTCAGTTTGGAGAATTTCGTGGTCGTTTTTGGAAGAAATTTTACGATATATAATACTATCATCTGCAAAAAGGCGTATAGGAGATTTGATGTTCCCATTTATGTCATTTATGTAGAGTAAGAAGAGGACAGGTCCTAGAACTGAACCCTGTGGGACACCAGATGTGACATCTGTGATGTCCGACAGGACACCGTTAACTGAGACTCTCTGTTTGCGGTTGGATAGAAAAGATTTGATCCAATTTTGAGTGTTTCCAGTGATTCCGTGGGAGGTCAATTTTGATAGAAGGCGTGGGTGAGGCACTTTGTCGAAGGCTTTAGCAAAGTCAAGCAGGATTGCGTCAATTTGGGTCTTGTTGTCCATAGCAGTCATCCAGTCGTGGACTGTCTCAATGAGTTGAGATTCACAAGACAGTCCCGACTGGAATCCGTGTTGGAAGTGGAGAATGATGTTATGCTTGTGCAGGTGTTTCCACATGTTGCTTAGGATTATATGTTCCATTACTTTACAGAGGATGCAGGTTAGTGATATGGGTCTGTAGTTAGCTGGGTCAGATTTATGGCTCTTTTTGTGTATGGGAGTTACTAATGCTTGTAGCCAGTCATTAGGAAGTTTACCTGTGTTGTATGATTGTTGGAAAATTTGGGTGATGATGGGAGCTATCTGCTTTGCAGTTTCTTTAAGGACTCTGGCTGGGAGTTCATCTGGGCCTGTAGCTTTGTTCTGGTTTAGATTTTCCAGCTGCTTTATTACGCCATCTATGCCAATTTCGAGGAGGGGGATGTTGGGGTAAGTAGAGGGGGCTATTTGGGGGATGGGGTGCTTTTCTTGGGTAAATACAGAGCTAAATTGGTTGTTTAGGGCATTTGCTTTATCTCGATCATTAATTATTGGTTGGTCGTTTACTCGAAGTGTGGGGATGCCAATGTTTTCTCGTTTATTTGCCTTAATAAATGACCAGAATCGTTTTGGATTAGTTTTCAGGCTGTCTCCAATGTGGTTGTTAACATAGTCTTTGTAGGATTTTGCTAATGCTTTAGTAGCTTGCTTTCGGAGTTCCTTAAATTTTTCCCAGTCACTGTTAATTAACTGGCGGTAATATTTATGTGCGTACAGTCGTTAACGTACCGCTTTTCATAAGAAATCCATATATGTTTTTAATGACAAGTAGGTATAGTGAAAGTTTATTCATTGGGACATTTGTGTAAGGTCACAGTATTCGGATTACGCATCGCAACGCCGAGATACGGATGTTGAAAGGTGAGTGGGGTCATTCCTAGTTGCATACCCTTATATATTATTATATATATATATATATATATCAGTTACAGGGGCTCAAGCTGATTCAGTTGCCCGTGGTAGTGACAGTGACCGTCAGTGAAAGTGAACTTGACATTCACAGACTTCACGAGTGACGACTCATAGCGCTCTTGGCAGGAGGTACCCATTATCCTGTGGTAATTAACTAATTATCTATGCGATCACTCGACCTACGTATAATAAAACTGAGGATGGACACTTACGCCGTGAAGGGTGCAAAAAACATTACCTCTATTATAGATTTCCCTCGATACGCCACTTGATTTCGTAAAATATGTTGCCAGATGCTGATAGTATCTAAAGCAAACCATTGCAACGCTTTCGCTGATCATGAATCGGTTTAATATCGCTTGCTCGACACCCGTTCGGTTTCGTGAATCCGCCGAGAACAACGGTGATGCCTTGGAAGAGATTCAGGACTTTGCATAAATGGGAAGCAACATCAGAACAGATGGAGACTGCAAAAGATAGCATGGCTAGAATTAGAAAGGCAAGCCAGACTTTCGCTATGCTGAAGTCCATTTGCCATTTGTCTTGGACATCCCAAGCAACTGAGTCTGAGATTGAACGTTCTCAGTGTACTTCTCGACGGCTCCAAGTGCTGGAAACTGACAGTCAAGCTACCACACACGCTCGAGACCTTCCAAAACAGGTGTATACGGAAGATCCTAAAACAGGTGTATACGGAAGATCCTAGGGGTATTTTGGCTTGACATCATCACCATTAACGAAAAGCTGCTCCGCAAAACAGACGCAACATCCCTGTCCACACTTAATCAATCTGATATAAGAACTCAACTGTTCATCAGTTAGGACAGACGTTGAAGCTCATTTACCAAAATAAACTGGTATAAACAGTCAGCAAATGAAAGCGATCACAATTAGGTAAAACGAATCATTCAGTGCAGGTGTACCAAAAATGTATCTATTACAAACTATTAATAAATAAAATATCATATTAAATGAACTAAAATAATAGTCAATAAGCTAACTAAAATTAATATATTACAAACTATTAACAAATAAAATATAATATTAAATGAACTAAAATAATAGTCAATAAACTAACTAAAATAATAGTCAGTAAACTAACGTGTTTTTTAATGTCAGTCACACGCATGTGTTCAATTTGTGCAGTCTTCAACAATGTTTCTATATTATATATTTTTTATTTAATTCCCTTAAAAACCTAATGTTCTGTGTAGTTTTTGATATGGTATGTCAAATACATTTTCGGGGACAAATAGAAATATTCGGCTAAAAGCAAACGTAATTCGACAACACAACACTTCTCTTCTTCAAGACAAAAGATATTGCAATTCCTAGAATATAAACGCACATCTGAAACACTGGTTAATGACAATATCTCTATGGCGACTGACTTTTGTCACAACAGACAATGTTTTCTGTTGGTCCTTGTGTGGCACAGGCAGCGCCTTAAATCTTGTTTTTCTGAGATGTTTGTCGTTGTTAAAGTGACGGCCAGTGTGGAGCACATCTCGCCAGCCTGGTGTGTCCAGTGGCACCAGTCCATGTTTTTCAGGTGTGATCTGAAATTATTTCAGATCTCGTTTTTCTAGCGAATTTTTTTTTTTTTTGTAATGCCAGCGAACGTTCTGTGGCACTGCATGTGGAAAATGGTCAGTAACCTTTCGTGCGGGGTGGGGTGTATGTTGACCAGGTTTCACTACTGTGGAGTAGTATGCTGTGTACACAAGCTGCCTATTCTCTACATGTGGTCCGAACAATGAGATATCTGTCTCACCAGACCGGTTCGGAAAGACGCCCAAACTAGGAGCAGGTGTTGCCCAGCCGGATGCTTGTTGGCAGTTGCCTGTGGTAGTGGAACTGATATAGGTGAAGTTGTCAACATTTTCTAGTGGCGTTCCATCCATTACCAGGTTTCGTTTGTTTTGTTTCTTGGCACAATATTACAGTCTTTTTGAGACGTCACAAGAGGAGCCCTTGACCTTGCAAATAGGCCACTGGCCCATTTTGCTGGACATCTGTTCTAAGACTAACGTCTTGCTACTGCTCCCAAAGACGCGCACAACCTCAGTTATCGACTGTTTGGCATCAAGACGGCTAAAACCATGCTCTCGGTCGCCATTATACAGTCTCGGCATGACAAACAGTGGCAATCAGAGTCAATATTTAGGGTTTTTTCTGATTGCTGCGATGTTATGCTTCACAACTGTGTCAATTTCCGAGTGAAAACGAAGCAAGCGCATTGTCTGCATGGGCAACACATATTTTGCCTATGTGGCCACACTGCGGAATGGGCAGCCAGTATCCGGTCAATAAAGAAAAAACACGAATTACGTTAGTTTTATGATAGTGCATGTTAAGTTTCTTATTTTATTCAGCATAGTAACGTATTCACGTTATTGACGAAATGAAACTGGTCGAGTTATATTTTAAAATCACCGAATACGTGGAATAGCCACGGTTGAGAAAAGGTAGACTCCACATATAGCTACATGTGCGGAATTGTTTTATTGTAAGTACACCTATGTCATTTATCACTCATTGGTACATCTTAGCTCAGACAAAACGCCGCGATAAAGCGTACGATTGTTTAATATAAACTCAGCTCAAAGTTGGATTTGTAATATATATATATATATATATATATATATATATATATATATATATATATGATGGTGATGTATATATGATGGTGATGTACATTCACAACGCTGTATAAGTTATCCGACAGGCAACTTTTAACACAAACGATATTTAAGAAGATTGTTATCCAAGACAAAGCCCGGTATGTCAAGTGGACAAGGACGCTATTGGCTTCTCGACAATCCAACGATTGTTCATCTCTGTGTTATCCGCTCCTGTGAGACACCTGTCGATTTAATTTAAAGTTTTGTTGAGTTACGGACCAGCGTACATTGCGAACCAGCGTACATTGTGGACCAGCGTACATTGTGGACAAGCGTACATTGTGGACCAGCGTACATTGTGGACCAGCGTACATTGTGGACACGCGTACATTGTGGACCAGCGTACATTGTGGACCAGCGTACATTGTGGACAAGCGTACATTGTGGACCAGCGTACATTGTGGACCAGCGTACATGGCGGACCAGTGTACAGTGCGGACCAGCGTACATTGTGGACCAGCGTACATTGTGGACCAGCGTGCATTGTGGACCAGCGTACATTGTGGATCAGCGTGCATTGTGGACCAGCGTACATTGCGAACCAGCGTACATTGTGGACCAGCGTGCATTGTGGACCAGCGTGCATTGTGGATCAGCGTACATGGCGAGCCAGCGTACATTGTGGATAAGGATAAGGATAAATTTTATTTGTCCCAACAGCAAAAAACATAGATAAATTATATTGAGTGGCAATATAAATTATATAAATACATATGATACATGCACATATAGAACTGTACAATATATAATAACAACTAATAAATCATCAATAAAAGTAATACATTATGCAACCAAAAAGAAAAAGAAAAACATATTTGCTGTGGGAAGGGAGACTCCTACTAAGACCAACAATGGTCGCTATCGTAGGAGCCACCCAAACTAACAATAACAATAAACATATATTCCCTATACATATATTTCTATATTAAAAAAGTAGAGAGCGTGTTTGGTTTTTTGTCTGTGTCTTACATATAATCAATTTAAGTGTGTGATGATGTGTTGTACTGATGTGTTTTATGTGTTGTTTTCGCTTGTACGCGTGTAAGCCTGTGTGCAAGTATACAAATTGAAAAGTTTAATTGTGATTGCATGAACTGTGTTATGCTCATTCATAATTTATTTTATTTAGTTGGCATATATAGCAATTTAGGAGAGTGCATGTGTCATTATATTTTTGTAGCATGTAATTTTTGGCATAACTTGAAAAGCCTTTCAAACTATGAGTCACTATCTTGTCTATAACTAAATCAGGGATATTGTTTATAACATGTGGCAACTTGTATTTAAGAATTTTTTTTGTAAATTCATGTTTAGTTCTGTAAGTATGTAGTTCAGTTGTTCTCCTAGTATTATAGTTGTGAAGGTATGTATTTGGGGTTATTTGCCAGTGGACAAGCGTACATTGCGAACCACCGTACACTGTGGACAAACGTACATTGTGGACCAGCGTACATTGTGGACCAGCGTGTATTGCGAACCCGCGTACATGGCGGACCAGTGTACATTGCGAACCAGCGTACATTGTGGACCAGCGTACATTGTGGACCAGCGTACATTGTGGACCAACGTACATTGTGGACCGGCGTGCATTGCGAACCAGCGTACATGGCGGACCAGCGTATATTGCGGACCAGCGTACATGGCGGACCAGCGTATGTGGCGGACCACCGTACATTACCAACCAGCGTACATTGCGGACCAGAGTACATGACGGACCAGTGTACATTGTGGACCAGCTTACATTGCGTACGTTGCACGACTGGTCCATTTTAAGTCGATTAAACACACGACTCGCAACAAAGGTTTATCAATGTACGCCTGCCATTGTGCTGAGCGTACATTGCTCAACTTTAGTTGCCATTGTGTCCGCGCACATTACGTTTGTGCCATTGTGTCCACGCACATTACGTTTGTGCCATTGTGTCCGCGCACATTACGTTTGTGCCATTGTGTCCGCGCACATTATGTTTGTGTCATTGTGTCCGCGCACATTACGTTTGTGCCATTGTGTCCGCGCACATTACGCAACATTTGTTGCTGCGGTTCAATTTTCGAATCGGTCCAACAATCGTTGCGTATACTGCAAGACCAATCCATTTTAAGTAAAATAAATACACGCCTTGCAACAACAGTTGCGCATATACGTCTAGCATTAGGAAACGTCTGGCATAAAGACGGCTTGATGAAATCTGTTTTAGGATGTCGTCATCTCCTGAAGGTAAAGACCGCCAATGAGTTATCGGCAGAAACTGACAACGTATTGAAGATACGGCTTTCTCTGGATGGTACTGCCACCAGGTGGATTGTGCTTCCCAACAAAGGAAAGAAAGACTTCGACCGAAACCAGTAAATCTGTTTTGTCCTTAGCATTTATTTCCGATGGAAACTCGTTTGTAATTTCAGAGAAGGGAGGCACACACCTGTTATAATCATTATGTTGTTTTTGTTTCACGAAAATGTGATGTTCGGATTCAGGTTCATATTGTCGCTTTATTTTAAAGAAATCTTCCGATTTTCTTTGCTGTAGACGAGCCAGTGTCTTAACTGTTAAAGACGCAACCGTTTTGCGAAGTTGTTCATATGTATAAATGAACCTCAATCCGTGCGATATTGAACATATTGATAATGTAACTGGGTTTTGATTAGCTTAATATTGAAATTGTCCAATCATGACGGACTGTGTACAATAAAATCACAGGTTCGCTGGGTTTATCTTATACTATGCGATACACGATAATGCTTGTTTCTTTTTTCACAGGATCGACAGATTCACGTTTTCTGCCAAGTGCTTCGAAGTTCCCCCATGCGTGACGTTAAGACATTACGGTGGGGGCTGTGTGTGCGCCAGCTTACATCGACCC